>VRMD01000188.1:0-35608 GCA_009872375.1 Sminthurides bifidus
AAGGAGAAAGAATGTTCTCTCTCGCAGTAATAGCAACCTGCACTAGATCTATCATCCCCCACTGACGACTTTCCGTCCCATAGCCCTGAGTCAGCCTTCTTTAACAAGCTATGCTATTAAGTGCAAATCCTTCCAATCTTACAACCCATCACAGGGCCCGAATTTTTTGCAAAGGATGTCGATCTTCTTATCAGATTCTTCCAACCACCTACGAGGATACTGTCTCCAACAATCCATCAGAATTTTCCGTTTCTGACTTCAGACCTAATGCTCGTTTTGCTACCATCCAACAATGCCTTAAACATGTTCAAGAGTCTAGCCATGTCGCTTCAACTTGGATTTTCAGCTTGTCTAATGCAATCTTTCCCCCTTTTCATCTTAATTCAAAGCTCACGGTCAATTTCACCACATTTTTCAATGCCTGTCAGGAACACCACAAGACGGTTTTTTTACTCAAACCTCAAAATGTACTTCTTACACAAGGAATCTAGTGGGATTGTCTTCGTAACGGTGATTTACGATTTATTTCGTCCCCAGTCAGCCTGTTTGGTCTACTAGATTACCAGCTTCGTGAAATCCACGCTTTAGTAGAGTTTTCGAACCCAATGCAGATAATCTTCTGATCAGCGCACAAAAACTCTAATGCAAACCTGCTTAATGAACTGAAAAATAAGTTTTCTCAGTTATAAAAGAGCTTGAAAAAATACCTTCTCCTTCAATTCATTCACATGTCTACGCTAATTGTTCACCTGCGGGCAAGTCATCACGCCCACGCACCACACGAACAAGACTAACCGCCACCACTGACGCAGTAATCTCATACTGTTTCCTGCTGTAGGACTGGGATACGCCAATCATAAGAATCAGATAGCGTGAAATAACAGCTATCACATCACCTCCAGCCTTGTGAAAATAGTGTAAAATCGTTTTACAATCTTAATTGCCATATTAAGTTAATCTTGCATGCACATCCATCTTCATCATTCTGCTTTCATTGTAGCTTCAACACATTATACCTGCTATTCAATTCAATCTGCTCATCTTTCCTCTTCATTACACCCTATATACGCATTATGTGCTGGTGAGTTTCCAATGAAACTAGCATGTGGCGCTACCAAGACCGAGAAAGGAAGCGGCACAGTCAGCAGTAACTTAATCTTTATCAGCTAATACAATTCTACCTTTTATGAAAAGTGATAACAAGATAATCGCTCCATTAGTGCCCCATGATGCCATCACATCATGTAGTAATGCAATCAAATCCCTGTCCTTCGTAACTAAATTGCAAGCAGTACCGCAATATTAAAATCACTCATGGTGGGGATTCCGACATTCCGAGTATAGTAATAGAAAACTATAAGCACACTAAAAGTCAAGTTGGATTGATCAATAAAACTAAAGAGAAATGGATAGAAGACAAAAACTCGCCTTCTCAATTTCAGTCATGACGTTTCCTTTCGGATAATTTTGTTCCGAGATAAGCGCCTCTAATCCCCTCCTATTAATCATTTCATGGGCTACAAGGGCCATCTGATAAGGCAAATTAATTTCCGAAGGCAAACATAATTACATCGATTAAACGTTAGTAACTGCGGAGACTTACCGCCAGTTGCTGGTACCGGTTAGCACTATCAATAGATCCTCCACAATAAGAATTTCTACTAAAAGAATCAGGTTATTTCTGCTTTTTCTGGAAAACTGCCTTGCATTCAACCGTGATCAAAGCCTCGACACACAAAAGAATCCTAATTTGAAGCATGCCATTCTAAAAAACCTTCTGCAACCCAGAAATCCAGTTACTTTTTCTGATGCAAATTATCAACATTGCTGTCAACAAAACTTTGACCTCGTTCCCTTCTTGAAGTATGGACAAAAATAGGTGACAATTGATGCAACTCATGAAGTAAGGGCTATATAAGGCAAATCATATCCTAAACCTTCTGGGAACATAACGAATGAAGATTCACGTGAAGAATATTTGATTCGTAATGCGTTCATCTCAAAATTTCAAAGTGAAAACTCTATCCAGTCAGTTCAAATTACCTCACTCTAATTGAGATTAATAATCTGTCATTACAAACACATGCGGTAGAAAAGTATCGTGGTGGAATCGCAGTTACTGTGCTCGGGCAGCAAAAAATTCATTTCAGTGACTTCATTCTTGACTCAGCGTCTTCAGGATGGCAACTCGGTGGTCGTGCGTATCCATATTTGGACTGGTGCTGTTAACAGCCATAAATAGTTGCAGCTGTCAAGAGACAGGAGCCGAAAATGCAACTTCGTGTGTCCCGTTCTATTTGCACACGCAAAGACAAGGTCTGTTCTTAAATAGCCGGCTCAAGATTCCTGTTTCCAAGTACGCGAGACTGGAAGATGCAGACACGAAACCTGGCTTCAGACTTGAGATCAGCCTCAGCAGATCAGTTCGAGCGGTGAATGTACGTAACCTTGACTTGGAGCTGATACTATCAAAATATTTTTTGGATAGGGTCGAGTTACATATGACAGCCATCAGCTAGAATTGGTTGGTTGCGTATTATGCGGTGTGATGCTAATTTTTTTCCTGTGGTATTTGTCGCTTTATCTTCTATCTACAGATTCGACAAGCTCGAGGCAGAGACTTATCTAATCACAGGAAATTCATGATTGACACCGTACCCAAGGGTGACGAGATGAAAATTGATACGACCACGATATTGCAAACCATTTGGAGCCCAAATCCTCGCATCACACGAATCATACTCAATGACAAACACATCTGTGGGCGTGAGTGAATATTACAACATTGTACTCTTTTTGGCATGTATTCTTACAGGATTGCGCTCTTTGAAGAACAAAATTCTCAACTAATTGAATGACTAATATCCTTGAACTCCACCTCTTACACAGAGCCTTTAAGTCCAAGTGAGGCAAATCAAACTATAGAAATCAGTGCGGCAACTAGGAAGAAGTACCATTCCGTCAAGAAGCAAGTACCAAAGGTGAAGCATGAATTTGCTAATGAAAATGATGAGGAAGATTACTAGATGGAGAAGTAAAATTCTCACGTAAATCTTAATCTGCTGGAAGGATTTTATCGTAAACAATGGATACATGGGACTAGTGCTGGTTTCCTGGACCATTCCAGGACCTTCTATGCAAGGGACTAAACGTCCTCAACAAATAATCACATTGTAACGTCTGCTTCAATATTGAATTAATTGCATCCAATGATGATTAGCATAGCTGTCACCACTTCCTAGTTAGTGATTTCGTTAATCAGTCTTAATTAATTGTAACTGGCTAAATCTTTAGATTTTAATAGGAACAACTGCCTGTACTGAGGAGTTAGAATTTGCGGCATGATCAAAAGTTCTTAACAAGAAACATAACATGACGTGCTGTCAACCACATCCGGGATGATAAGGCTGTAGACACTATGCTGGAACGCACTCGTGAAAGCGAGACTAGTAGCTATGCTATCATTAGATTAGGGTGCATAAAAATGTTGTCTCTTCCGATAACAATCCTACCGTAATTATACGGTATTTCACACCTTCAAAATTAGGTAAAATTAATTGGCAATAAAAGCCAGTGCATCAGAAATGTGAACGTACCTGCTGAGCAACAGGATCCAGAATACTTTCGATCGTCTTTGTGTGAAAGACAGGCATTTTGGAGCTTAATACGGTGAAACCGAATTTAAAAGGTTGAAAACGATTCACGCAACCACATCAGCAAAGTAACTTAAGCTGATTGTACCTTACACAGCATTAACAGATTGAGTCGCTCCAGAATTTAGCACACTCTCAATTAAAGAAACAAGGCAAGACTCATCACTTTCTTGTCAATAAATCACAATTAACACTAAAGTACTTGTAATCACGCCACTGCACACAAATGCAATATCTCTTCAGCACTTCGGTCTGCTCAGTGCCAGCACAGCTGGTTCTTGATCAATTCCTTCTTTACAATAAGTTTCTTCATGAGAGGGCAAACCTCGCTATTGAATGACTAATAGTTGGTTGAACTCACGGATGTTAGGCAGGTCGATGCAATACCATCAAGTCCTTGATGATGAACTCAGAATGACATCACAAACTGCATAATGTAGTTATTCCCTTAACATGATAAACGAACATGTTTCATGAAGCACAATACGCTCATCGACGGATAAAGCGTGGGATCGCTCCAATGATTCGAGTCCTGACTTTTTGGCACGAGTGCGAACATCTAATGCACCTAAGTAAAAAGAGAACTTACAAAATCAAATTCCATAAACAAGAAACCTTCCGCCACTATTTTACACATAAGTTACTCGAATCTTAAGAATTTATTTTGGCTAGATGCAAGAAAAATATATGGAAACAAGAACATATCTAATACAGTGAGAAAGCAAGAGGTTGTTTCTGTGCAATGACTTACGTGGGAGCGCGTGCTTGTAATCTTCAGCCAGGCTACCTTTCTGAATTCCAACTGATAGAACCCATGGTAGGACGGAAGGATTAAAAGTGAGACACTGGTTCTTTTATCGTGGAAAGGCCGTTTGGTTATTTGCTCTCCCCGCAGCTTGCAGTGAATAGTCAGGCAGTTGCATTCTCGTCAGAGCAAACGCATATATGCCTAAAATCCTTGGGTTGGTTTTCCAACGAAGACGGCTCATGGAAAGAGCATTTTCTCCTGAGGTTTTGCTAGGAAATGTATAATTTGCCGTAGCCTTGCTTCGGCACAAATGCCAGTTGTCTTTCGTTTCGCACGCACCCACTGAATTCTGCATGGTCTGCGGCTACAAGCAAAATTCATACCAATGTCAATACAAATGGCTTCACGTCTTCAACTTATGAGGAGTCTCATTTAAGGAATCAAATTTCACTTACACATATTCTCGATTACAGTGCCGTGAATGTAGTTTTGCACAACCAAGCCACGATATGCAGTAATCTTTCGTTTTATCAGGGGATTAGGCACTGGCAAGCTGTATGCTGGGCCAATCAGACATAGTTTTTTATCATTGTTAGCCTGATGTAGAATTTTGAAGGAACAAACTTGAACCATTTGAAAACTAATCCTACCAGAAAATTGTCCGTAGTAAACGTACATGTAGCTAACTGACAATCAAAAACAAAAGGAAGACCAAGTTAATAAGTTGGTTCATATATAGAAGAGTATCTGAATCTTCTGAAGTGGCAAGTTGTAAATGACGCCTTAGCAGATGCTGACTATAAGTAAGCTCTGCAACTACCATAATCCTTGCTGCGTAAAAATTTGAAATATAATTACTGCAATAAATGCTAATTCTAAATGGCGTTTAGGTTTACGTAAGAAATATGCTCGCGTAGGAGGAAAGGCGAACTAAACAGACTTGATAAACTGAGGAGATCAAAACCTTGCGAGTTACACACACCAAAAATAAATAATCGTACCCCGCGCGCGATCATAAATTTCTATTCACGTTTTCTGGGAAAACTTTACATGTTTAATCAAGAAAATGTATCAAATATACGGAGAAAAGTCACAAGGAATACCACGATGTGAGTGATGGATTGGGAGAAAGAACATGATTCAGCTCCCGAGTTAAAACTTGACACCAACACGAACAAGTGCCATCCAGTTTTAACGATCATGCGAACTACGTAAAACCTAATTAGAGTTCTGTTCTGTGCCAGATGCCACCCTAAATGTAGATCTAAACGAGGTTTGTAGCTAGTGACATTGGTATATACATTGAGTCACTGTGCAATAGCTTTTTAAAGTCAGGAGGACTCATCTTTCCATTCGCAACTAATGTGTAGTAACGGTAATAAATGGTATGTAACACAAAGTACTTAACCAATCATGTAGTTTGTTCTCTCTCTACGCTCTACTTCTTCGCAAATGAAATCTTCATGGCGTTCGTAGGTGTGATCTTGAAGCCGTTGAGAGCCTCCTTCGCTGCTGTAGATTGTAGTTCGTTCTCAAACTCAACGAAAGCAATATCATGACGACCTGGTACTAACCGGACTTCCTTGAAGCCAGGGAATCTGCAAAGGAGGAGGTGGAAAATTGATAAGATGAAGTTATTGCCAGCTTGATAGCAATGCGCAAAATAGTTTAAATTATTTGAATTCGCCTTCGTCATTATACTTACTGGTTGAACAACATTTGCAACATAACCTCTGTCGTCTCTTCGGGTAGATTGGTTAAGAACAAGATCTGGTTTGGTGGCTGTTCCCCGATGGGTCCCATCATCGGCACTACGATTAAAATGTAATATTTAGTACACAATTAAACTATCAAATGCGGCAAACGCTGAGCCTACAGTTGCGAACTGAGAACATACTTTGAGCCATGGGCATTCCAAATCCCATCATAGGATTCATTACTGGAGCCATAGGAAGGGGCGCTTGTGCTTGCGCTTTCTGCAATCGAAAGATTTTTAAGAATTAGTTCATAAAAAGCAGAATTTCAAAATTGTTGTATTCTTCTTATTTCTTCTTAAAGAAATCCAGATATCTGAAACAAACCTTCATCTCTTTTTGTTTCAGCTTCTTTTTCTTCAGTTCTTCTTTACTCTTCTTCGGCCTTTCGGTAAAGGTTCCCTTAATCTTGGCAATCACGTCCGAATCTTGCTTTGCATACTGAATTCTCTGCAATTCAATTACACCAGTGCATTCATTAGCGTCCACGCAACAGCCGTCGGTGTTCATCATCATGAATATGAACACATGTCATGTGGCATATACCGAATGAGATTCCTTACCATTGGTTTGTCGTAAAACGGAAACCCCTGCATCGAACGCAACGCATTGGTGGCACTATTTATCTCTTTAAAAATAACCCATGCTTGACCCCGTAGCCTGAGTGTCTTCAAAGCGACAATGTCAACAATTGCTCCAAATTGAGAAAATATTGCGTACAGAGACTTTTTCAGCTCTAAAAGACATAAAATGAAGATCGAAATGAGCTCCATGTTTCAAATAATGCAAATGTATCATATTACCAATATAACTATATGACATAGCATACCTTCCTTCTTTATTTTTTCATTTAAATTATTTATATAAATGGTATGGTTAGGACGAATGTCCATTGTTTGAGGCAAAGCCGCCGGTGGTTGCATCTCGCCAAGGCTCCCTCAGCTACCTGTGTTATTACCGAAAATAAAATCAGAGTTGCAGTAATATACAATAGGACAGCCTCTGCAGAATATGCTAAATATTAATTAAGCCGGTCATCCACAAAATTAACACCAACGGTTTGTCCGCGCAACTACCCGCCGAAAACCTCACGATAGATAAACACAGTGTAAATAGAGTGCCAACTTACCGATGATAAATTTAGCCAATAGTTTTAAGTTCGTAGACTTCTAATTTTATCCAAAACAATTAATTTTCACTTTTATTGTTACAACTTTATTCCCGTCGTTACTTGATCTGGTAGAATCATTTGGGGACCTCTGTCTGCATTAAACACATGGTGTACATACACGTAGGTTTAGAAGCATGGAAGTCGGGAACCGGTGACAATTCCGTTTGAATTACATTAGTGTACATAATGAAGCCAAGCGGACTTATTTTTCAATTTTCTGCGGGATAGCAAACCTGTAGCGTTTTGCTCGATGTGCTCTTTTCTTCACTCAATGAATAACGGCTCCAGCATCTGACGTTTGACCGAATTGATGGGACAACTTCTGCGCTCTCAAATGCGTAAACATGTGACATCTTACACCAACCAATTCCAGAACCACATAGACTTGGTAGCAAACCAGTCAGGGACAGGGTGTCCATTCCAGAGACATCACGTTGTCATTGAGCTGTGCATATTTCAACATACATCATGAGACAATTACATTTATGATGTCACCAAGCTATCTATTTTATATTGATCATCTGCAAACCGCAATTTCAATCTGAACACATAAGTTTTGTATGTGCTTTAAATGATTTTCGTTATTGGGGCGTATACATTGGGTTAATTAATCTGAACGATTCTTCTAGTTCAGTTGAAATTGTCAACCACCCTATCAGTGTATTTCAGGTACGTCAGGTAATTTCATTCCACAATCCTGAGTTAATAATTGAAAATGGTTCAGCTGCTCTTCCAGACGGACGATTTAATGATCGTGATTTGTTCCTAATCGATTGTCGTATAGAGATGGATAACGGAAGCGCTGGATACACACAGTTGTCTTTTGATATGATGCAGGATTTTATTTAGTGGAGATCTGATACGACCCAGCCCCTGTTTGTTGATACGAATAAAGTGGTTGCAATTACCGGCCTTGAGTTCAATCAATGGCGCAGCTGAATGATCGTGGAGCTCCGTGTCGTGGTTAAATTTCAAATAATTAAAAAAGTGACCAGTAAATTAAATAAGGTAAGCTACTTAATCGCTGTCAACCATGTTAAAGTTCAACCGATGATTTAGTTTGTGTGACATGGCGGCAAGGTGCAATAATTCATGAATTGCAAAGCAATTATCTCTCGTCTAGTCTGTCTCGATTTAGGATGTTTTGTTCACTGACATCTCTTCGTCTTGTTTAGATTGATCTGGTCTGATGAGTGAATTGTCTTGAACTTACCAAAGATCTGAGGGTGGAGAAGCTGTATCGTTTTCTTTTCTGGATTTTTCGTTGCTAGCATCAAACTCATTGTATAGCCGATTAAAAAATGGTAAATTTACGAGCATCATTCATTTTTTTATTCAAATGCATCAATTTAACTCTTTGTGCCATTATAAGTAAGTTCTAATATGCTCACTATTTTTGCCACAAGAATTTCTTTGGGTTTGGACCAAGTGCTGAAGTGGACATTGTTCTTGATGGGCAAGAATCAAGGAAAACAGCAGAAATCAAGACGGAAGAAGGAAAAAAGGAGAAGCATTTGTTGTACTATGATGGAGAAACTGTTTCCGGAAAGGTGAGCAGAGATTTTTGGGCTGAAATAATGTACTTTTCAGTTGAAGTACGAAACCTAAATTATGTTTCTGTTGTGCCAGGTCAATATCCAGCTTCGTAAACCTGGTTCTAGATTAGATCATTATGGTATCAAGGTGGAACTAATAGGCCAGATAGAGCTTTATTACGATAGAGGAAATCATCATGACTTCTTATCCTTGGTCAAAGAACTGGCTCGTCCGGGAGATTTATTTCAGCATACGAGCTACAGCTTCGAGTTTCAGAATGTGGAAAAACCATACGAATCCTACACAGGGGCTAATGTGAAACTTAGGTAAGCTAAAATATTCAGCATTAAAACGTTTAACAGCTGATAGCAATTACGTCAATTTCGTGAACGAGCTTTTCATGGGTTATATCATATCTACAGGTATTTCCTGCGAGTAACAATCGTTAGAAGGCTGTCCGACATCATAAAGGAGAGAGAAATAATCGTCCATACACTGTCATCGTACCCCGAGATGAATAGCAGCATAAAAATGGAAGTCGGGATAGAAGATTGTCTGCACATTGAATTTGAATACAACAAATCCAAATATCATCTAAAAGACGTAATTGTTGGTAAAATCTATTTTCTTCTCGTCCGAATCAAGATCAAACATATGGAGATAGCCATAATCAAAAGAGAGACGACAGGTTCAGGTAATGATTGTAATTTTTCTGTCCAGTATAATTTTCCATGTATTAGTGGTACTTTGGTACAAAACTGATTTCATTTGAAAAATTTAATGGGAAACCTGCATTTGAACAATCCAATTAATTCCAGGTCCGAATACTTTTAACGAAAATGAGACAATAGCTAAGTATGAAATCATGGATGGTGCACCCGTTCGGGGCGAAAGCATTCCCATACGGGTCTTCTTAGCTGGTTACGAGTTAACACCTTCGATGAAAGATATCAACAAGAAATTTTCTGTGCGGTACTACCTAAATCTCGTCCTTGTTGATGAAGAAGATCGGCGCTATTTCAAACAGCAGGTGAGAACGCGTGCAAGCTTTCTACTGTAATGTTTTGAATCAATAGTTAACCGGTTGTAGGTTGTAGCTGTCTAGTGCTATTTTTTTGTTTCTACGGTTATATGGCTTTATGCAATGCTGTGTTTCTTGTTAACCTAGGAAATAATTCTGTGGAGGAAAGGTGATAAAACAAGGAAGCCATTCCAAGCTTCTCTTCAGCAGCAATACCGTCAAATGCAAAATCCTAACGCCCAGATGACAAGTAGTGATCAATCCATTCCGGGGGATGCAGGAGATGCAAAACCTTCCTCTGAAGATGGAAACCCTATAGATGTGGACAATAGTCGAGAGGAAGGGGATGTTGCCTTTAAGAAAACTGACAATGATGGTTCAGTTGAAAGTCGAGAACCTCTAATGAATCCTGAACAACCAACCCCAGATAAAGAATTTCAGTCTGTCATTAACAGTGGCATAAACAAGACAAGTGCAGAGAAGAAGCAAATTGACTCGCCACCTGGAGAAGAAATTGGTAGCTCAGTTGCAAAAGAAGGTAGTCAATTGTTATACGATAATAGTCCCGCAAAACTCGATGTAGGTGGAGATGTGGCTAAAGAAGAATCTGAGAATCAGGAAAATCAGGCTCCGGTAATTAGCATTGTAGCCGGGAGCGTATCTGAAACGACAAACCTTGAAGAGTCGACATCCTCACAATAATCATAGTGGCCAACCTTTACTAACTCCCGTACGCTAAAACAATTTCTTGTTTGCCTTATTTTGTAGCTTAATTTGGTCAAGAGGATACCCGTCATATTGCCACTAAACTTTGAGTAAACTGGGCTTGATCATACTTTAGTCGTTTAGCATAGATAGTTAAACAGTAATCTCGCACTTTAAACTAGGGCTTGCGTGAATCATGAAAACTCCCACGTTCATTTGTACCGGTCTTCAGCATTGTATAACCGATCGTTTCTTTGGAGTCAGATCTTCAATCTGTAGGCTTGCCGCCACTTGTGAGTAACAGATGTGAGATCACGTCCATGTTTTTTTTCTGCCTGAGCTGGGTGAAATTGTGACGTGACAGAAATTGTTTGAAACTGGCTGTAATTCATTCGGTCATTATAGTTGATGTACGTTTATGAAAATAAAACAAGCGAATATGCCAAATTTTCCCTGTTTGCCTTCAGTACCTTCAATTTTTGGTTTACACCTTGAGTCCATTCAATTGCCAAATAGAGCGAGATAACTAATGCACTCCGAAGCTAGCACATTCTCTCGTATGTCAAAGTTGAAAACAGTGTAGTACAATATCCTCATAGCTTTTATTGTATGATCCAACTTCTACGCAGATTGCAGCCACAATTGGCAACATCAGGAGCACTATATTTTACAGCATCCGAAAAGGAAATTTCACTACGCTTGCGAGCTATCTTCATGGTTCAGACAAACCGCTCGCGTTAATCAAAATAAATACGAATTTCATCATCCGGTTTAAAGGGCCTAGCATTATTATATTTCTTTCCAAACACAGAATCCTTAAAGCCACGATCGAAGTAGTCTCTTGGCTCTGTAACTGGAATTGTGGCGAATCCCTCTTCTCCTGGAAACACCTTCGGTTTAGATGTCGCCACTCGCCAGCCTGACTTGCTTGACCAATCCTTGTTCAGAAAAAATAGCACTTTCGTAACATAGTTCGACACATACATTACTCGATAGATCACAAATTATGCTACATTGCCATCTAATGTACAAGTGTAAAACGTTGAAAACTTACATTAGTGTTGTACAAGAAGTAATATGCAGTTCCCCACGCAATGTAACATCCCATCAGGATTTTACCCATGTAAAATCGGGTCACCTGCGCTGCAGTTGGTCCCTACATCCACAAAGTTTTTAAGCAAATAGACGACAATATCATGACATAACTAAGTATACGTGAACTATCGAAACCCTACCATCACCGGTGTTAGAAGTTTCTGAACTTGATTTAGGGGCCAGCGGTAGGCACGTCGAAGAGGATTCATTAGTTCTGGATGTTCCTTAGGAATCAATTGAGGCTCCCTCGGGGAAAGAACCTGATCCTTCAACCATTGCTTTCTCCATGCTCTCTCGGCCTCATTCATGCCTGAAGTTCTCTCTCGCTCAAGGGCCATGCGACCCTGAATACTCATGATTTTGACCCCTCCGGTGGGGGATTCCTTCATCTGTGCCATTTTTAGGTGTTGATTGACACGAGCTTTACACGAAAATTCAATGAGACCCTTAACGGCACGGCCGAGCTAATAAATGCACGGCCTTCTACTCGAGCCTGACTCCTGTAAAAAAATAAATCAAAATCTTTGTCAATCCGATGTCTGCATATTGCTTCGAATTAAAAAACGCCAAAAGTAACGCACCTGTCGGGCTCAGCAACTTATTTTGACGAAAACCTTAACCAACAAAGTAGATTCGCTGAATAAATTGCAAAATGTTATTTTTTATGTTTACGACTTCAGCAGTAGAAGAAGTCTCAGTTCAAGACAACCAGATGTGATTCACATGTTCTATTTAGAGCGGGGTGTTTAAATTCGTTACAAAAATATTGAGAAGTCGCGAATTTTTGCGACACACACATATTTAGGGATAACTACCAACTGCCGTTAACAGGTAAAACATTTATTTTCAGAATATGCGAAAAATTTTGATCTGATGACGGTCGTTGCGACAGACAAATAAATTGTTTTGTTGAACTCTACCCATTTTCCAGGTTACTTCATAATTTGAAGCGGCGTCAAAATGGCGAGTAAAGTTGGAGCAGCAGTTCTGAAGCATGTAAGCAGTAACTTTACTTTACAACTTTTAATTAATATCCTCTATTTCATATGCTCCGAGATAAATTCCCCCTTTGATTTGCTCCAGAGCACGGGACTTACAGGTTTAGCTGTATCCAAGAACCCTCATCACGTGTTGAAGATTTTGTACAGTAAAATATTGCGATCATGTCAGAAGATGCCTGAAGATGCTGCGTATCGCAAATACACAGAGCAGTTAGTCAAGGAACGAGCTAACTTCGTCAACACTGTAAGATATGCCGTTGTTAATTTTTTAAGTATGACTTTTGTAGGAGATGGTGAAATCAATTCAATTTGACCAAAAAATCCAAGGTGCCAGTCTCCATGTGACAATTTTGCATGAAGCATTATAGATATCATTCGATTGCCTTGGTGTGTGTCACTAGATTCCCCAAATTGAGGAACTTGAGAAGAAAATCGGATGTGGGCAAATCGAAGAGGTGATTGTTCAAGCAGAAAATGAAGTAATGCTAGCACGAAAGATGTTGGAATGGAAGCCGTGGGAACCTCTTGTTCAGGACCCACCACCGAACCAATGGAAATGGCCCATGTAAATTCTTTTTAATTATAAGCGTCAGTTCAGCCTGAATTTGATGCGTTAACTTTCGCAGTAAAAATATGGGTAGTATGAAATCAAGTTCCAAATGTTGCGTGAACTAACATGTGTTGATAGCTAGTAATTAAATAATAGGAAGAAGTCCCCTACGTGGGAGGAAAATAAACCATGGCTTAAAACAGTCTATTAGTTCTTACTCAACTCTTAGACCAACGGTGTATCCATTTAGAACCGTATCGATTTAGCCAAAGCATAAGCTATTTAACAATGTTGTTATCTTTTATCAGTCAATATAGAAAGGCTTGGTCATCCTTGAATCTGTGCATAATCTGTTCATATCATTGATTCGTGTGAGTCAAAAAGGCTTTAAAATCAACTCATATTATGCATGAGACCAAATTAGCTTGATGTTTGTTCACATTGATTTGAGATAGCGTAGCAGATGATCTCGTGACTGAGGAAGCTAGAATGCATTCTAAATGACTTCGACCATGGCAACCAATTGTGTCTGTCTTAATCATAACCGCTCCATTGAACATCCTTTGAATAAAGAGACCTTTGCTTGGAGAAGTAACAGTGATGAGCTAAAGCTTGCCAAGATACCTCAATAAAGATTTCAGCTGGACCAGTGCAGAATTTTTATGCTAACACACTTGCAAAGACATTTTTAAAGCGTATGTTTCTCTACTGAATTGTGAGAATTATTGGTGCTCGCTATCATTGCCACGTGAAAATGTCCCAGCCACCTATACCTGAAACATTGGAGCAACTGACGCCTCAGTGGCTTTCTTCTGTGCTAGGTTTTACTGTTGTGGGAGATAATTTCACAGTTACTCCGAATGTCCAGGCTGGTTCAGGATTTTTAAGCCATGTCGTCAGAGTGTCGTGTGAGACAGAAGATCACCAAACCTTGCAACTAATTATCAAGCTCCTGCCTGAAGACAAAGAAATTGATGGAAACAACCTACGCCAGTTGGTCATTCATGAAAAGTTCGATGTCACTGAAATAGCTTTCTACGAGACCATGCTTCCCCGCATGCTGATGGAATCCCCTTATCCTGGAAAAATATTTTTGCAAATTCTACACTGGATACGTCATTGACGAACCAAAACGGGACTCCGTTCTAATAATGGAAGACATGAAACCACTCGGCTACTCGACCTATGGCTTTTCTAAAGAAATAGAATGGTCCAAGCTAGAGGACGCTGTTAAGTTTATGGCAGAGTTTCATTTCACCGCTGACGCCATTGTATTCAAGGAGAAAAAATCCCTGAGAGAAATATGGCCCTTCTTGAAGGAGGACATGACGATGGAAAAGTATAAAGAGTCTGGAATCAGTCTCATGTGCCTTAACGGTTACGGGAATTTGGACAGTTTCTTAGAGAAACAGCAAGCTTCACAATCTTTGCGGGACTACTACATGCAGCTCAAAGAAAGAAAAGAAGAAATCTTTCCACATATATTTTTAACCAAACAGAGTCGAAGGTCTATCATTCACAATGACCTGTGGGCAAACAACATGCTGGTACCTGAACAGGAAGATATGCCAATGAAGATTATAGACTGGCAGATCATTGGTGTGGGCAACCCTGCCAATGACCTGGCTGTTCTGCTAATATCTGCTATGCCACAAGATCAGCTGAATCGCAAACGGGTGGAGGAGTTGGTTGACCTTTATCTGGACGTGTACGAAAGCATTTCTAAGCTTCGGAACCTACCGAACCTGATGGTGGATAGAAATGAATTCAAGAAGTTTTTCTTTACCTATGGAATGGCACACATCTTCACATGGTTTGTGTTCACGGCGTACCCGTTCGCGGCCAATTTTCCTAGGCTGGTGAATGCGTAATGAATTCTTGAAGAATGAAGTGGATGTGGTCGGTTTCTTGCTAAGCTTGACAGGAAGTTATGATTCATCCTAAGGTGCACAAGCTACTACAACTGTTTCAAGCTAAAACTCTTTGGATTATAATTCTATTTCTATTAATGATGAGAATTAATTGACGCATGAGTCACTTCGTCTTTCATTGTACCTAAAGTAACTTGTATATTTATCTACTGAATCTTTGTACAATATATTCCATAGCATTTTAGCACTGATTGAAACATATATCTACTTCTAAAGAATACAAACGAAATCATTATTAGCATATTAGTTTGATCTCTCTTCCTTCTTAACGAGATTTCTTAAAATACATATTCTTCTTACAACAGTCAGGTTTTAAAATTAAAAGTCTCTCACTGCGGCTTACCTACCTAGTAAAAGCTCGTCATTAGGCGTAGACAAGCGTTTTGTAGCCATGTAAATGACAGAGACAATGATAATTAGAGCAGGAACTCCCAGCCCTATGGCCATCGTTATCATCACAAACATTGACACAGAATCAGCTGGCGGTGGACCATATCCGCACATGAAGGTCCATGAGACATGAGGAGTTGCATTATAGAACTTATCTCCATTAGTTCCAAATGAAACATTTGCAGTCTGCACAATCAAGTTGCTAATGTTTCCACCATAGTAACCCCATAGCAACGTATCATCCAGCTGTACATTAACCTGAAGCTGTGGTTCGTAAGCAATCACATCAATTGCATCTGTAATGTCCCTAACCTCATGAATATAACTAATAGGTTTCCATTCCAGATAGCTACTGTCGTAAGAATTGACCACCGGCGTTCTCAAACTGACCATTTCGAAGACACCAGGACTGTATTCATCATCCAGTGACGGAGTGACGACCAGCTTTATCTTATCCTCATCTTCAGTTTTCTCCCCAGCTTTAGATACTTCCTGAACCAGCAAGAACCCAAGACCAATTCTTGATGTTTTTGTCATCGAACCATTGATATTAACTTCGTTAAGCGCTACGTCCACTTGCGATGAGTTCCCGTTGTGCAGCATATAAGGAAGAATGTCACTGTATCCCTCCGTATTGCGAACTTGAATCTAAAATTAAAACTTGTGTGTAATTCGCCATTGTGGCTAGAAACACATCTCATCATAAGCACACGACGGTCACCAGCCATTAGCAAGTGTATAATTGTTTTGCAAGAGCATTTACCGTAAAGTTGATGTAACCATTGTTTCCAAAAGTACTTCCATCATACTCCTTCGTAATGACAGTAAATTTAATCACATCAGTCGTATTAGTAAAAGCTCCTGCATCCTCATTGCCACAAGAAGTTCTTGGTATCAAAACTCCTGACTGTAGTCTGATTCACCAAATCCAACTTAACTTTATCTTCCGGATCGTCGAACGTCCATATCTAACCCAAATGAGTAAAATAGAGTTATTATTTATCCAATACAAGAACTTATCACCATCAAAATATTAATGCGCTATGCCTGCACAAAGTCCCGTAACTACTGACTCTAGTTACTGAGTTATTCTTGAATTCGTTGTATAACCCGTGTCTCAAAAATGGGTAGACACATTCATAACCCACAGTCACAAAACTCCCCCATTTGTAGCTCCGTCACCCAAACAAACACCTCGCGTTCGCACAAAAGACTTACCAGATTAATGCTCCATCCAAAAGAATACAGAACATCTTGACTATCACTAAATTTTATTGAAGAAGCCTGATCGCTCATAAACGAATTCCAATCTATTTTCAATTCAGCGTTCAACTTGGTCCTCGCCAGTATCAATGACGGGCATCCATAAAAGTTCCAGATGAAATGAAGGGCATCCTCCGAACTATCAGATCTAATATGAATCAAAGTTCCATTTTTGCAAACATCAGACGATGGAGGGCATCCCGAGAACCTTCGAAAGGATAACTGCAGAATCGAAAATACAAGATTGTTAAACAATCAATCAACTATACCAAAATCAACTGTAATGCTTTACCATTGCTAGATCATCCGCCCAATACCTTTCTTGGAATCGCTGCGCTGTCAGCTCCATCAGCTATTTCCGTTAGTAGCAGAGCTGATAAAAATCACTACAAACAGTACGTTCAACTTCGATTTCACCACACTAATCATTTTATCCAGCTACATATCAGTCCTATCATGCAATTTTTTCGAGTGCTCTTCCTCCAGTTTTAATGCTCTTTATTAAAACAGTAACTTTGAGGGGACCAATTAATTTTAGATTCTTTTGAATAATCCCACATGAAACCTAGACTTATTTCAACTGTCAGCACAATTACAAGTAGGAATTCACTAAATCCGTTGCTGCATTAATTAATTAAAGCCAATTAATTTGACGAACAGCTACACTTAATTGAGTACGAAGAGCGTGTTTTTATTTGATGACTGATTCAATGTTCAGTTCCGCTAATTTTTTAACTATTGTATCATAGTAAATGTGGTGAATCACTCCCGACACTGACTTTCCCAATGCTGAAAGCATTCAGGCGTTATCAGCTGTTCTCGCCCCTTTAAACAGATTTCTACTCACCACATGCAATTCAATGCGTTTAGGAAGGAGAGACGAAACCGAGGCGAGTATCTGGTGCATTGAATGACAGCGGAAGAATCAATGGAAATGGAAGGAGGATGCTCATCATTTCTCACATCTCTGCTGTTTCTGACGGTTCAACGTTTTCGATTTGGATTTTCAAATGGATTTGTCCGAATGATTTTTACTGAAACTTGTGATATTACGCTTACTCAAGCATGTTGCCGAAAGTCTTTTGACGATTTCAGGGAAAAATACTGAAAAACCTCCGTATTTCATCTAGTATATAACATTAAAACACATGGCTTGAAAATAAAAATTGCAAAAATCATCCCGTAAAGTTTCCTTGCCAACACACATAACGTTTAAATTTGGTTTTTGCTATTTTGCACGTTCCCCATAGGCACTATATTTTCCCCAAAAGCGAATAACTTAAACTAGAAAACGGGATAGAACTGGGAACTGTAGCCAGGAGGAGTGAAAGCAAAAAGAGAAAGTCCCCTTTCCCCGAACACAATTCTACAAAAGCCTGTTGCTTTTCCCTCAGCTCGTCACTTGATTCGCCGATGCTACTTCAACATCGTTAGTTAGACTGTGATGCTGCTGTTGCAGCATGCTTGTGTCTCAGCACCCACGGTTTGTTTCATTTTCCTGGCAATTCTTCCGGTACAGTTGGTCACTAATTGGGTATTCAATTGGAGTCTTCAAGCTCGGTTGTAATGTGAGGGATTGACCCTGACGTGAAGCTTATTGACGTAATACGCAATCAAGCATCGCTTCCAGTCTCATTAGCCAGCATCAAACGTTGCACAAGAAGATTTTCAACATCATCTCCGTTGCCTTTTCTCGAAATTTCTTCCAAGTCATGCAGGAGCTAAATAAAAGTGAGTTCAGTGAAAACATCGGGCAGAATGAAACGGAAACAAGAACTTTCGAGACTATTGACAGCACGTTCGAAGAAAATTTGGAGGCTGGTTGCGAAAACAATTACTCTAAGTACTTACCTTACCTCCTTTGTGTGTTCATCATTAGCTTCGTCGTTAATGGACTTATACTTACCGCCATCTGCATATCAAAGACGCTTCTGCCGGTAAGCTGTAATACTTTTTGGGAAAAACTTCCGTCAGTTATCTTACTCTTGGGAAAACTGTTCCCTTGCTCGAACTTTTCCTGATTCTCTCCCCTGTTTTGTCAATGCGGTTCCCAACCATTGACTCTCTTCAATGACTTCACTTTACGAATGGGGGTTTCATAACGGATATAACTTTTACCGACTTAGGAGAGGAAGTTTTTGTCATTCAATGTTATAAATGAAATTCATCAACTTTCACTGAATAGATTTTATAACCAAGTCATGCATCATGTCTGAAAGTATGAATAATTGGAAAGTGAAAGCTGACATTAGAAAGCGGATTAGTTTGTGGTTTGTGCATGACTTGATAGATTACAAAGCCTCTGGTGAGGATACCTCGACATTTATATTCCGCTTATGCCTGCTCCAAAACTGCTTGTGGAAAACGTGTTACCCAGTCCGGATGGAAACGCCCACACTGGTTTCAGTTTTCTTGATGTCCTGTGAATTTTTTAATTCCAGACCAGTGAATTACATGCTTGCGAATCTCGTTTGCACTTCCTCTCTGCGAGTAATTTCCTCCATTGGAGTTTACATGGTGAAGTATGGAAGACTTCAGTTTCATTCCGTCTGGTCTTGCAAGCTCTATTCGGCTACTTGGAGTAAGATTATTTTGCAATTTATTAGACAGCTCCAGTATTTACACTCTGGCTCTGGATGTATGTACATATATGCCTTGTCGTATTTGTCGACCGTGTGAATAATTTACACGGGATCTCTATCGATTGCGCAACGTTCCCTTTCTGTCAAACGTGTGAATCGTCTCCAGTGTTAAAAAACTTACAGGATTACCCGTTGCCGCCGAGGGATTCTGTGTCATGTGCATAAGCTTGGACAGGATCAAGGCGGCAAGAAATCCATGGGATCGTGAAACATCACAGAGAGCGTTGAGGAAAATTCTCTTGATATGGCTAGCTTCCTTTACTGTTGAATGTCCTCAAGGCTTCTTTTGGGAACTTGAAAGCATCTCTGAGTCAAACAGTATTTGCTACAAGGTAGAGTTGAATTTTGTAATCACATCGTCCAATTCCTTTGATCTCGACTTATCCATCTGGCAGCTATTTTGGATGAGAGATATGTCATGTCAATCTCATAAACTAAGATTGAAAACTGCACAAATGAGCACAAAACTGCACAAAAAATGAGTGATTAGCTATAACCTCATTTGAAGTAAAACTGGCACCGCTAATACTTAGTGCTTAATCAAACTCGTTATTGCAATATACAGTCTCGTAAAAGCTCTGAGATGTACCAACTTTGGGTCGCTTACATAGGAATCTACTACGTGGTAACAAACTTGATCCCTTCCTTCATAATGGGGAAAGGTAAGTCACGTTTGCCTCTTCTTTCCATTCTTTTCAAGCTTACCTAAGAATAATTCAACATTGAACACAAGTTTCTGTAACTTTGAAAGTCGTCCGCACGTGATCCTAATCAATCTCATGCTTTTCTTGAGAAAGAGCAATTCAGGCATGAGAAGCCTACAGATTCTTACTCGGTGTATGACAATGACGTATGACAACGACATTTGAGCTGATTGATGCGTGAGAGCGTGAATCGAAGAAAATAATTCCGTATATTCATTAACTTTCCCCATTACAGAGCTTCGGAGGCTCATATCAGCTTTTAAGTTTCTTCAATCAAATTGCGCTAGAGGAATGAGCACGGTAATCATTTTCTTTATTTGGTTTATATAATGGCAAATGGTGTAGTAAAAAGGAAGCACACTTACTTAACTGCCACATTGAGCATCCTGTGATTGAGCTTTTTCAAGGATAAAAAACAAATAACTTGACTTTCGTGCTTTCCTTTTGAACGCAGGTGGATACTGATGATCACGCCAAAAGCGCATGCAAGGAGCATAAACGTTTGACTCGGAATGCAATCATATTTACTTTATCCTTCATTCTTATAAATTTGCCGATTGGGACCTGGTATGCGCTTTATGAGCTTCCGCCAGACATTATTTCGCATTCCTTCCGGCATCTACTTATCAGCACTCGTCCAGCCATGTTCGTCAACTGCGTTTCTTCTTTACACACTTTACCCCATCCTGGTTTTCACACTCAGTTCGGACTTCCGCCATTACTGTAAGCATTTTTTCCGCAATCGTTTGAACCAAGGGGATGACTGAAGAAGAGAACATACGGGCTTATGTGGGAGATCCGGTGCCACCAGGGACCCACCGGGATTTCATTTCTTGGAAATAGTTCAATAGATGTACCAGTCTGTCATTACTTGTTTGATTCCTTTGAGGGTCAATTTATTAAGCTGGCTTCTGCGATAGACCAAGCCTGCTGCTGTTCAAAGACTTCATGCTAGAGTAACACATTGTTACAAATCCTGGAACATGTGATATGGTTCACTTTTATGAGAAATTATATTAAAGACCTCGGAGCTCAGCAAAGTTTGTCGGGGCCAGTTAGTGGTGGATTATGAACTAATTTGGTTAACCTGACCAACTCTTCTTTGATGCTGGCGTACCTGCATTTGTAATATGAGTGGTCTTTCAATTTGAATGATGATTTCTGAAAAATAAGGTTCGCGGCTGAAGCAATAGCCATCAAAATATGGATTTCTGCTATTCAGGAGTATATATAGTATAAAATGTTTTAATAAAAGAAACTGTGAGTTACGTAAAATGGAGGGGCGAAACATGGCGTCTTTAGACGTTGCCAGGTGACTTAATTGGATTATCAGATAGCATTTCAGGGATTTCATTGCACAGTAACAGTTTTACACGGCTTTACGGCTGTTGATAAGGAAAGGAGCTTCAGTTGACGTTGACGTTGCAGTTCGTATCTCGTTTGTTTCCTCCTATGTTTGCTTGATTTGAGACACCGCACCGATGTGTAAGCAATTTTCAATAGTTTTCTTTGTATTTTTAGAACTTAGTGTAAACTCAGAAGCCAAAATAAAAATTTGGAGGTGTTATTAGCTCATAGACATCAGTTTGTGATTGTTTTTGAGAATTTTTCACAGAGAACACAACGAAAAGGTAATGACTGGTCGTTTCCATGGTACGGGTAAAATTAGTGTATTCAGAAGCTGTTTATAAGGTAAAAGGCTCTAAAAGGTAACTTTGAGTATTTGTATTAGCGATATCAGTTCGTGTGAGGGTAAACGCAGCACCATCGTTAAGAAGAGTGAAAGCCGAAAATCAAGTGGAAATTCATTCAACCCAAATCAAACAAAAGGTATTTTGAGTATCTCCACAACTACGTATGGATGTTGCTAGTGAACTCCCCGTCACTGGTAGAACCGTTGCCATGGATACCCAAACAAGGCCCCTGACGGAATTGAATACTGCTAACTTGTTCTTGCAAGACGATGTGAGTTTCGATTCTCGGGTTATGTAGAAGTTAGATTCTTCCTTTGAACCTGAAGCTGTACATAGCAGAGAAAATATGATGGTGTTCTTTGTTACCAGATTTTGCATCATTTGTTCTCGGTCTTGCCCTTGGAAGATCTTCATAAGATTTCGCCAAGTCTCTAAGCAGTGGAATCGTTTGAGCTTACCCTTCATCAACTCATCTACTTGGATTCACATTAACTATCCCCATCGCTTGTCGGATTTCTTGGAGCTTATAGAAAATCAAAATGAAGACGCTATATTTGGATCTCGCTTTTTCTTCTCGTCAGTTTATATGGACCATCCTGTTACCACGCTTTTCTTCGCGGTTTACGGCCAGTATATCAAAGGCCTTAAACTTTGCATCAGGGATGATAGACAAATGAGTGTCGAAAACTTGGAGAACTTGCTCTTGCGTCAGGTACCTAACTTGCAAACGCTGGAGATCAGCTTGCCGGGGGGAATTGAGAACCAGCCGAGATTGTTTCAAAACCTTGGTAATGATAAGGAGGTTGAGCTGCCAAACCTAAAAAGCTTACGGCTTTGCAATAACCATGGCTACCATCCTGGATTCCTTAAGGATTTATTTTCTGCTGGAACAAATATCGTGCACTTTAAGGCTTTACTGGATAACTCCTTCGATAAGGAAAATATGCGACCAAACTGTGTCATTCTCTCTGAAATGGATTCCACTGGATTTTATCGGAAAATCCAAAAATTGGAGCTTGAATCTATCGTTACGGAACATCATCTGCAGTGGTTAATTTCATTAGCGGAGAAGGGATTAGCGCTGACGTCGCTAGTTTTTACTACAGATTCACCCTCGTTATTTCAAGAAGGGAACGCTTCAGCAATTTCTCATTAGCCAGTGGCTCACGCTTGAACACTTGGTTATGGACAGTGTTCCGGCACAGTATTACTGGGATGACGCCGTGTGCTTGACCCTGATGCAGCTCATTAAGCTCAAAACGCTTCGAATTTCAGGGAGGAACGTGCCTTTGCCAGCTGCTCAAGTCGTGTTGTATGATCACCTGCCGGATGTGGTCTACAAAAGATTTGATCGCATTGATGCGAAGCTGAAGAAGATGAAGAAGAAATGCAGCAAGCACTGATGGTAGATTTCCACCACTTTTTCCAAAAAGACATCCGCATGCCTTGAAGATAATCTTTCCATTGTGCCACGTGCCTGCAATCCATCTTTTGAATCAAAATAACTGTATCCAAGGTGATAAATCGTTAGACAATGATTTATTTAAGACGCTGATCACTCATCCGCTAGCATTTGTACAACTTCCTTGGCTCTCTTATAGCTACTTTCTTCCTCAGCTGTTGGCTCTAATTCTGAGTTTTCGTTGTACTTGCGCTCATAGTTTCCCATTATATTGAGCATGTCATTCTGGAGAGCACTCCTTGCTTTCCCTTGAATACTACCTAAGTACAGCAACAGTGTTTCAAACTTTTCTTGAACAATTAAATCTTCTCTTAACGCATTCTTTAGCAACCATATCTGCTTTAACTTTTCGAATTTCCACACATTTCTGTTTTCTTGCCAACGTCTCAAATACTCTAATGCTTCTGAGGCACGCTTTTTCTCGTTCTCGTCAATCACTTCTTTCGAAGGAGTTTCCTGCTGATTTTTCTTCTTTTTACTCTTCTTCTTCTTCTTGGACTTCTTCTTTAGCTGGGGTTCCGGCTTTGCTTCTTTTTTCGCATTTGGGTCCTTTGGCTTCTTTAAAGATTTATCGTGCCGAGGTTTCCTTTTCTTTTTTGCAAGGACTGAACCATCAACAGGAACGTCTGTAGGAGTTGCAGTATCATCAGTCTGTGAAGATTCGGCTCCTGATGATTGTACAGGTTGTTCGGGTTCATCTGACCTTAATGTTATGAATTTCTTAGCTTTTTCTAAAACCTTTTCTTCAATTGCTTTGCGTTTGGCTGATTTCCGTTTTTCTACTGACATGGTGATGCTGAAATGCATAATAAAAAATTGTTCTTGTAAAACGACATGTTATAAAATTAGATCAACTGCCTTTGGGTTAGTGGATTAAAGTGGAGACAGACGTATCTGAAATGGTAGGATTAATAAAACTGCGCTTTTACTATATAGCTAGCCTAGTCGCCGAAAATGATGCAATTCTGTGATTTATTAGCTGATAACGTAGCATATAATTCATACTGAAGCTGTATCAATATTAAAAGCATGTTTTTATTATACCAAAGCAAAAATACCAAAGTTGTTCAAAGAAACAATAAAACTCACTGAATTAATTCCCGATATTTGGACGATACAGCAAGGTGTGCTTAACGTAGATTGACTTGCGAATAAGTTCACTGTGGTATTTAAGCTGGAGATCAGGCAATGTACTGCTTACATGGCGATCTTATAATATTTAAGCTTGAAGTTTTCAGTTAATGAATGAGACAAACTTTAATGGCACGTGCTCACAGTTGAAAGCATTGCATACATTGCTGACACTAATACGGAGTTCTAATGCACAGAGCTTCGTCGCGTCGTCGCAACGCAACTCTTTTAACGTATGCATAAAATGCCCAATTGCGGTATTACCGTAAGAATCAAGATATCCTTGACTCACGTATATGTGCAATATTTTCGCGGCGCTGGTTTTGAAAAAATATTAATTATTTCAAAATATTGCGATCCGAAAAAATTGTATAATTTATTAATTTCAGCTATTTTAGCGTTATAAACAGTTGTAAAGTTGCCTCTATAAAAGAAAAGATTTTGATTTCATAATTTGTGTCGTTACTGTTTATGCTTTCCGCCAGTAGTTACACCAATAAGCAGGAGGACCAAAGGTGAGAAAATAATCTCAACGTGCAAACTTATCATCATTTATAATCTGAAACTACATTTTAATTGCCGGAGATTTTGCATGCATCTTCAAATAGTAATTGATATTTTCCGTATTTAGGCTGAAGGCTCTTTAAATGTTAGACACAATTTTGGAGCGACATGGACATCCTCAAAGCTGAAATTGAGAGGAAGCGGAAGCAAGTTCAGTCTGCTGTAGGACCCGAGAAGAAGTTTTTCAAAAGGGGGGACTTAATAGCTAAACAAGAAGAAAGAGTATCTGAAAAAATTTGGACCATCAAATGGGCTTCCCACACCAGCATCGCCTTCAAAGGTAATGTGTAACTTCTTGACTTGATAATGACAGCAATTTTTCCAGCATCATTTTTTATATTCTTGATGATTCAGTAGGAAGAAATGTACTCAACCTTTTGAAATCTACTTATTTGTAGGATACAACTACCCCAGGTACAAGTACGCAGTCACCGACTGCTTATACAGGCAATGTGGAGGACTTGCCAAAACTATCCAGAAGAGAAGTCATTCGACGGTTACGAGAAAGAGGAGAACCGATTCTGCTGTTTGCCGAAACTGAAGCAGAAGCTGCTAAAAGACTTAGGAAGCTTGAAATATTGGAGCCTGAGATCAATCGAGGTCTGAGGAACGATTTACAAGCTGCGTTAGAACAAGTAGATCAGGCTTATTTGGAAGAAATTTTAAGGTCACACAAGCCAGATCAAAATGAAACCAAGAAGAAACTAGGAGATGTTCAAGTAATGGAAGACAATTATACGTTTGAAGACATACAGACAATGGCACGAGAGGCTTTTGCTCGAAAGAATGATTTAGAGGCACATTCCAAGATGATTTTGACGGCGTTGAAGTTTGTTTTGAAAACTTGGGGCCAACATCTGAATTCTAGACGAGAAGAAGAAAAGCTGAGCGTGCGAGGCAAATTGGCATCCGCTACCTACACACAGACAGTTGTAAGCAGATTCTTACCTGATATTATTCATGATATTAGGTGGTAAAGCTAAATATTAGTTGCATGCTGTTTTTATTACATGGATCAACTTAGTTAGTATTTCATGCAATGTTTTTTTCTCCAGGAATATTTACGCCCTTTGCTGAGGAAGCTCAAAACCAACACTCTTACTGATGACATTCTGGAGGCTTTGACAGAAATTGTTGGATTCATGCTTGATAAAGAGTACATTCGAGCCAATGACGCATATTTGGAAATGGCTATTGGAAACGCACCTTGGCCTATAGGAGTAACCATGGTCGGTATTCATGCCCGTACAGGGCGTGAAAAGATTTTCTCTAGAAACGTTGCCCATGTGATGAACGACGAGACTCAGAGAAAGTATATTCAAGCGTTGAAAAGAATTATGACTAAATGCCAAGTCATGTTTCCAGCAAACCCTTCAAAATCAGTCGAATATACTCCTAATGCAACTGTTACGGAGTAATTGTAATCGTTACGAACTTTTTGTATGTATTTAAGTGTCTGTGCAGTTACGCTGATGAGTTTCAAAAGCGCGTTAAAATATCAGAATTCGTTACTGGTTCACAAACCAGGTTTTAGTTTTCATCGTGGCCAAGTGAGTGACACAAACTGAATTTTTGCTATAGTGTTTTTATGTAACTCAGAACATTATGGCCGAACTATGGATAAATAAATGCGTCGGAGATAGCGCGGCTAATATTTTAACCAGAACTGTTTCAAAAATATGTCTCAAAGTTGTAAGTGTTGCAAGTTTTTCAGTCATTATCAGCACATCTTGCACATGTAGGACATCAGCGAAGGAACCAACAGCAACAACCCTGGATTACTGCACTACAGCACTACACATTGTCCGAATAATTATTTAGCTTGATACTTTTTCCCCAGTCGTTCAAATAGTCTTGTACGTCGCAATCTTCCCCGCACCCTAATCGAACGAGAAAGGACAAAATGACACACCTAATTTATTCTAACGTTTAGGCTTCTATGAAGCTCATGCAAGGAATGATGGCTTTGCCAAGTGGCCAAAACGCGACCAGCTCAAGTCTGACATTTTTTGCAAAAAGTTGGAAAATGCATGCATGATCTTTTTAAAAATAACCTTGAGGAAAGACAAGCTTTGATGATTCTCTTAAGACTGCAGAAAAAACTGAAAGGAAATATTTTTCAACAAAGACTGCACACGGATTCTGGGCTTGTTTGGCACGAGTTTCCGTTGGAATGTTGGAAAATCCTGACGAAGATAGACATCAGTACATGATTCGGGCGCGTGGAAGCGGCACGTGCCTCGGAAGATGTGTGCCCATTCTTCCGGTACATTAATCTTATGCGCCTAAAATTAGCCACGCGAAAATATACGGTCTCCCACCCTCATTATTATATCATTCATTCATGTTCTCACTGTAAATGCCAGATTTACCTCAGCTACCCTGCCTTAGCTTTCAGCCTCCAAAAATGAATAAGATTTAGTTCGTCCTGAGCTCATGTATTACATGCCCAGCCGGTGAGGGAGGACAAAGACGTACTAATACTACTGCAGTAGTATTCGTAAAAAGTACAAGTATTTATTTTAGCTCTGAGGCGTTCCATCAAATCCGACATGGAAGTTGGCTTCAGCAGTATCGTGCTCGTGTCCCATCACAATTTCCGAATGAGCCGGCTTGTAACGTGTAGCATTGGATTTCGGTACGCAAGTTGCTTATAAATGAGCCGCGGCAAGTGGATAACAGCTTCCCGTCCCACCCCATCCCTCCGTCAACGTTATAATCCATGGTACTTGCACAAGTTTGCAAGCGCGGCAGTCCCATGATCATCCTCAATTGTAAATAACAACAAGAATCAAGACACACAGATTGTTGCAACACCCAAAATTAAAACTCACGCTAACTGCCTTAACAAGAAGGAAATCCATGGGGCGTGATGCATTCTTTTCACCTTCTCCGCGCATCCATAATTTCATCAAATGACAACCTCTCTCCTCCTCTATAATTTGAGAGGAATAAAAGCGCGACCGTCTTTCTATCACAATGGTACTTTTCATTTGTGACTCTGAACACCTCCTATCTCAGCTGATTTCTTCATAGTAAGTGCTTAAACGTTTAGCCAGGCCTTTGTCCAACAACTCGAACTGAACTTAAACAAGAACTCCATGAAGTCATTCCGTTTCTCAGAGCCGTCAGCTCTTTTATTAGGGAGCAACAATTACTTATGTTTGCAAACACTCCGTTTTGGTCATCACGTCGCTCCTTAACTGATTTTAATTGAAGATGAAACATACTTTTTGAAAGAAAATAGAAACAACGAAATATTATTTAAAGTAGCCACAGTTACACCGTGACCGTCCCAGTCATATCCCATTCCATTGTATCTTAGTGCATCATGTGAGGATACCCTTAGCCACTTACTTTACTTTAAATTGTAACAGTTTCTTTATCACAGGTAGTGAGAAGGTAAATAACATTGCTAAACAATTCCATAACGGCCTTCAATAACGAAGTTTTGTTATATAATTTTTCACACTCTTTATAAATCTGTTTCATATCGCATTCAATGATGATCAGTATCTACGTAACAAATTCACCTGGGTAGTACAGTCATTCTCAAGTCACCCTCATCAAAGTATGTGAACTGCATAAGCCTATTGAGAATCTGTCTCATCCCGTACGTGTATTGCTAGAATTTTAGCTGTAAATTACTACTTACTACTTTGCAAGTCTTCAGGTTCAAAGCAAGTATTCATGGTAGTGTGCAGTTCCAGTCCAAGGGTTAAATGTTGCTGACTGTTAACTCAAATTTTTACACGCAATCAAAATGGCGTCACCACGGTCGCCAAACCTCGTCAATGCCGATATTTCTCTTGCACAAGTTCAAAGCTCCGTCTGGATGTACCCCTATTCCAAAGTTGACTCTATCTTGCTGTGGCATTGCCTTTCGAAAATCCAATGGTTCTGAGTCTTCTCTGCTAAATTTGGCCGCCAATTGCGGCTCAACTTCCATGCGTCTCCAAGCGTTGATACAGTCATCCTCAGTTTCCGTTTCCGTAGCAGGAGTTGGGCACAAATTCGCTCTTTGATTTCGACTCTGCGCCCACAAATTGGAGATGGGAGCTGCATGCGACTCCAATTGTTGGGGACTTGGTGAGTTAACTGAAGGACATGGGGAGGGAGAGGTAGAATGCGTTCGTACTAAACTCAAAGGTGATAACGGGGTTGTCATGGAAACGTCGTCTGAGTCGTAGCTGTGCGTTAGCGTTAACGGTCGCTGAAGCTCACGCTGGAAGCCTTGTAAATGCTCCAGCAATCTTGAGGCTATAGTAGGATCAGCATTCGCGACCGATAGAAAGTTGACGACTTCTTTCGCACATTCCTGAAAAATTAATTAGGAATATCAATTGCAGAACTCATTAATGAGGATTTTAATGACAAAAAGATTACTACCATAGACTTGAGAAAGAGTCGAGCTGTTTTAATTCAGTGATTCAATGCATGACGGTTTGCTAGAGTGTGCGAAGAGGAAAAAACGCTAACCTGATACCCTTGTTGAAAGTTGGCAAGGGTTGCACCAGTCGGGGAAAGAGCAGGTGCATTATTATTGGTGACAACATCTTGGATCCTCCGTTCCTGCTGTCTGTGAAGGTCTTGCAAGTGTTTTACAGTCAGTTCTAAAATGTCGGCTTTCTCCAATTTTGCGTGTTTATGACCGCCCTGAAGACACCAAAATATTGCATTCATTCATTCAGGCCTTTGTTAAGGGATCAATAAAACTTTGCTGTTGTGACTTGTGAGCAGGAGCACGGAGTCATCGCAGTAAGTGACTCGCCTTTAGGTCTAAGTCTAAATCCTTTATATCATGAAGATAGACACAGAAGCTCATCTATATCCTCATCCTCTTCTGATTCAAGACCGTTAATAAGGATCGCGAAACAATTGTTTACCACACGAGACAAATTTCACTCTCAGGACACAGGCAAAGGCCATATCTTTCCATTATGCGGCACGTTCCTCCAATCTGAAGAGTTGGCCCGCGTTTGCATCCATGACAGCTTTGTAGACGAGGATCTTTGGAAAGGTTCTGGCTCTTTGTTGAATACAAGTTATTGTTATAGCTCTAAATTCTAGATGAGGTTACAGTAATCCCAGTTTTGACACATACTTGTAAAGTTAACCGCCTCTTTTAGTATTCTTCCTTCCTCCCTTCTATCAACTCCATCGGGCACAGACAATCAACACCAATTTGGTAAGGCGTTTGGCTCAGAACTGAACCAATCCCCTCCGATTTCCATTTGGTTATCTTCAATGTCTCACACCCTATTTCCTTTTAACTTTCCGCCGTCATATAATTTGCCGCAACCTCCCGGGTCATTTCCACCATTCAAGGATAAAAAGGTTTACAAGTGCAAACTATATAAAGGCGCGTTACGGAAACTCTAGCACTGGTTACAAGTTACAAACAATATAAAGCTTCCAAAGCATGTCTCACATCATCATAAACCTGAAATCTACAGTCAACCCAAACTACTTCTTCGTACATGTAGCTTAAGTAGCTACACCAAGTTCCAGAATCAAAAGTAACTGTAAAGTTCCCTTTTTGGGCAAGAAACTATTTCTGGTTCATATTATTTTTGATTTGTACAAACAAAAACTGATACTCGACTCATTTCCCAGGTTTTGATACTGAGCTTCTATGATTCTGTACACAGTCCATACCACATCCTCAAAACCCTCCAGTTTTTCCAGCCTAAAAGTAGAAATGGTCATTGACAGGGCAACACCTTCAAGTTCCCTTCCACTTTTTGGCGCACATGCTTCATTAACGGTCATTCCTGGCAACCTTTGCGTCATTGCTCGTCATAAAGTAGCAAACAATGAGCCGCTGGCCAGGGCATTACTTTCAAATACTGTTGTACTTCAGCTATGCCCATGTCACTCAGTCGGGCAGCTCTTGGAATTCTCGGGCTACCTAACGACTACTCCAAGTTTAAGTCACAATCGTAATGACCAGAAGCAAACTGTAACCAAAAATGTAACTAGGAAAGATCCACCTGTTACAGAGTAAAGCTAAGCGAGCCAGCTCTTGCTGCTCTGATTTCGTATCGACACAGCTTCCAGAAAGGAACTCGTTTCTTTTTTCGCCCATTTCTACCTGTCTAAACACCCACCCTGTGTTCCTTAAGACCCGTGGGGTAACTTTATGTCCATGTGAGATACTGCTTTGGGAAGGGCGGATTCTTCATCTCGTATTCCAGTTCTGTAGTAGACTTCAAGTCAGAATTATTTAAGAGCTAAGAGTGCTACTCCCTTCAACCCTACTTCATTTCATACGGTTCATATAGAACTACACGGCACTACTTGAGCTCGTAAGCCGTGCCAACCACTTCATTCATTACCTTCGGATAATCCACAGGCACGCACCACGCCATTAAAATCATTCCGACACAATCATGCTCGAAGACAGATAAAAAAGTTTTGACACGTGTGAGACATGTACGCAGGTAGACGACGAGGGCTGCATAAGTCTGCTCCTACTTACTACCTTACATATATCCTTGCAGAGGGATCACACGTACTAGGACTTGGATAATAAATTTGATCCTCACCTCAACTTTGTTCGAGTCCACCACAATTGTCTTGAGCAGCGCAAGGCTTTGGTTTATCCGTGCCCTTCTTCTCTTTTCCATCAACGGCTTGTTCGCCTACAGACAAACAAATTAACCCACCAATTTACTTCCACATCTTCCAAGTACCATACTTATTTATGGCTGTGAGCTGCACGTGCTCTTTTGCGCTTCAGCTTCCCCGGTGTAAACATGACAGACGGAGGTAAGAGGTACTCTGCAAATGCTCAAGTCTCAGTTAAAAAAGCTTGTTCAATAAATGCTATCCCATCAAAAAGAAATGCTTAAGCTTGTCGTTGCTGCATGCAGACACAGCTAGTAAATTAACCTGCAGGCTTTAGTGGAAGCCGCGTACCAAGTCTGTACAATTTTCCTTCAGCTTTCAGTTCTAAAATGCCATTCTAGCTTAGTCTATAGCTATGTTTAATTTGCGCCCGGTCTTAACTGCTAACTAGAATTGCTTATTCTGCGTCCTATATGACTTCATCCGAACTTCACCCTGGCTGAGTCGGCTGTCTCGATTCACAAAGTGTTTACAAGCCGTATAGTATTTCACTTTTTCAGAAATCTTAACTTCGATAGTAAAAATTTGGTAGACCTAACCTCAAGTTTCGTTTGTGCTTCTTATTGCGGCACTTGAGGTAGGCGGCAAGCATGTACTTAAGCCTGCGGCACGTGCACTTCTGTTTAGTAAACCAAACAGAAAAACTCGCAAGTTCAAAGCGACAGGTACCATCACGGTGGTAACTGAGTACCAGTGCACTGGCCCTGGCGACGACTAAGCAGACTTTTTTGAGACTTTTAAAGCATTTTTACAATTTCAGCACAAGTGTGTAGGAACTGGGTACAGAAGCCAAAACCTCCACACGTTTGACAATCCATGCAATCACTCGGATAGACAATAAAGACTACTTGTACTCACCCGCCGATTTTCCGCATTACTGTTATGACTCGGATTTTGTCCATTATTGCTGCTATTGGAAGGGCTGTTAGGCTTAGAGTTTTTATCTTTATCTCCCAGTCTGGCCGTCATTTTTATTCCAGTCTTGATACTCTGTCTACACTTGTAGAGCGACACCACCCGATTACAGGATTTTTTTTCTTCTCGTATTCCTCAGTCGAGCCGCGATGAATCCGCCTCCGCACACTTGCGAATTCGCCTTCCTACAGCCTCTCTCTGCAGTCCGGAATCAGGAGCAGGACTGTTTGAATTTCTCCTTTCTTTATTTCCACCTCTCGTCGTCGCCCGGTCGGAAGGAAAGTTCTCTGAGCTATCCCACCACGTCTTTCCACTTTCCTTCCAGGAAGAGCGGAATCTTGCACCGAGATGCGAAAATTTTGCAACCCGCCGGAATCGCACTTCTATAGTAACAGCTCAGCTCGCGTTCGGCTAACGTCTGTGCTCTCCCTCTTTCTCTTCCTCGAAGCCTGAACCTTTCCGCCGCCCGTCTCCCTCGATCTCCAAGGTAGTAGTTCAGTAGCTCAGTCACTTATCGATTTTCCCTTCACCCAGGCCTTTTACATCATTCCGACACCGGGATCACGTTCCTTTTACCAATCCAACCACGTCCACATCAAGTCTGCCTTCGTAGATTATGCTCACACCACCAAATGTTTGCAATTCTTAAAAGGATCCGCACTGCTTTTACCGATTCTTTCACCGTCTTCGTCCTCAAGGCTCTCTGCCCGAATTCTTGGTTTACCTCGGTCTTGCTCTTCTTCTCCTTTCATTCACAATTCCCGTCGTCGCCGTCGTCTTTCAGAGACCCTTCAGCTCCTCACCTCCTTATTATTCCAAGTCCGAAGCTACAACACCAATCCGGTGCAGCTGTTAAATCTGACCCAATCTCAGCCACTCTGGTATTCTTCCCTCCGTCTGCCAGTGTTGCTTAACCAATTCTCAACGTTTTCTTCGCCAATTTTAAACTCGTATTCCTTTCCGTCGTCGTCAATTCGGGACTGAATCACATTAAGGACCTCGCAGCAATCCACGAAACGTCCCAGACTGTTTTACAACGGGCCTCTTTCTCTGCCTCGCCGGCAGCAGCTCTTCATCAAATTTTTGCAACCTTGAGGATTCTGCACCGTCTGTCGCACTCCTGTCGCTCCCGACCTCCTAAAACACAAGAACAAAGTTACCCAAAATGTCACTCAAAGTTTACGTATTCATTCCAAGTTTATGCTCTTACACTATTTTCCCTCCGCCTTTTTCTTCAAGCCTACCAAACTGCAACCCCAAAGCAGGAGCCCTAACCTACCCAACAAAGTTTTCCAGGCAGGGGAATAGCCAAAATTCTTTAGCTGAAAATTCTAGCAAGTTATAGCTGTTCCAGTCGTCAGACAGAGTGGCTTCCAATCAAAATTCCAAGGTCTTGATACCAGTCCATCCGAACAATCCCCATATACCCAGCAATCTGTCAAGAAATCCTAGTTTTCAAACCCTTTTCCTTTTCTGTTTCGCACATCACAATGATTTGTCCCTGCAAAACTTAAACTCGACACGATTTTCTCTTCATCCACTATCTACAGCACCCTAACCATTGCCACACTCACACACACACACACTAGGGAAGTATGATTTTCCTACCTGTCATGAAATCGATACAATTGCAATGAATTAAAGAGCTTGTCCGAGCTATCTGCACCTGTTCTTGTTACAGTACGGCCACCACTTGATATTTATAAATGTTTTTTCATAACATGCTCCATCATGTCCATTAAGTACATTCTTGGTCTACAGGAAAACTTCCATGAGTGTGGCTAATTGTTTTCTCGGGGAATCGTTATCGACTTTGAGCTATTATAACATAACGTTACGATAGTGGCAAAACACCTGCTCTCAGTTTCATCACTGACAAGTGGGCACTTGTCCACAATAAACTACCAGTCTAATAGCTTGCTGTACTCTTGCAAAATAGCTATCTATTTGGATAACAGAAAAGAGTAAAGTGGCGCAGTACAACGTCATCCAGTCCCATTCCAACATTATTCTGACGGCTAATTGCAATTAATTGGCTAAAATTGCAGCTTACCTTTTATGCTGGTTTTCCTCCTACTATCCTTGTCTCACAGCAGTAAAATCGGAAAATAGTAACAATTTTTTTTTAAATTCACTGTTGCTTCAAAACAATAAAATTTTCTGTGGGGAATCAAACGGTGAACACTACACTTTAATTATTAATTACTAATGAGCGTAAAATTTCAGTGCGAACGTTTTCCATTCGCATTCCTTGCACCGCAGCGAACGTCGTGGTCTTCCTTCCCGCACTACCGTCACGTTGTAACTGATTCTGTCTTTGAAGTCGGTACGAGAACAAGTGCGCTCAATCGCCTACAGTCAACAGTCCTCTGCACCGTATAAAGTTGCCTTATGTACAAACGTATTTATGGAGTGGAGAAAAAATCGCTCTTCTCACACTACAGGCAAGACGGTCTCGCCCATGTGGCACTGTCAATATCGCGTGTACTTCGAGCGTGCTTTTCATGTAAAGGTTAAGCGTGTTAACAAACGCCAATCTTGCTAGTTGAAACCGAAGCTCATCTTGCTCATCTCATGACCATTAATCATATAATCATTTCTAAAATCAATACACCAGACCTGTCGATATCGAACGTTTAGCTTCCAGTTCAGTGCATGACCTAAGGTGAAATCGGACTGTGCTTTCGCAAAGGATGAACGTTTTTTGTGCATGTTGCACGTATAATGTTACGTTCTTTTTGTTGCGTTTCTGAAACGATTTTAATCCTCAACTGCAGCTGAGATTGTGAAATTGAATTAATACTGCTTTACTGTCCTTCCTGGCTTCTCTTACCATTTTAACAGTTTAATTGTATGGATTTACTTCCAGTCCTTGGGTGTTGCATCATATTAATCCAACGTAAGTTCAGGACGCATACACGCGTGTCACCAAACCTGGTAAAAGGACTGGAGTCATCCACAACGCTGTGAAAAAGCTTTGTTTATGAATCAGTGGGGTATGACTGATTGGTAGTATCTTTATTGTCCAGTAAAGCACGGGGTGATTTC
>VRMD01000189.1:0-35602 GCA_009872375.1 Sminthurides bifidus
ACCCTGCTTCCTTTCTTGACTGGCTCTGCAATTTCATCTCCTGAATTGATCACATCATGTATAAATTGCTTAAGTTAACTCACACACTCTGTGAGTCTCTCCAATTTCTGGCTTAGCAAGCGCAGCCACACAGCCGCATCCATCATTTCCTCCATGCGTTTGAAAACATTTTTTTCCGCCACCTCACAAAATCAGTCAACCTCACTCATACGATTCACTTAAGTTTTCCCGAGAAGCGTATTAAGTCTGGAGGATGTCGCTGCCATTTCCTTTGCACCTTCCTCAAATCCAATTGACAAGGTGCGAAATCTAAATGACTTCTGAACTTACGCTCATCATCTCTCAATTCACTCTCACTCATCAATTTTAACCAAAGCCATGCCCTCAAACATCAGCTCTGGGTAGCTGGAACCGCATCAAAGCATCAAGCGGGTATCAGAAATGAAGATTTTGCGACCTTATATCCTTTCCAGGCGGTCACTCGGTGTAGCGGTATGGAAAGCAGCTGATGCTGAAGCAGGAGCGCGTTTGCATGAGGTGGGAATCGAGCACATGTTCACCAAGGATACGCGGAACTGAAGAAAAAGAATGATCATTCATAAGCTCACGAGCCAAGAGAGAGAAGGGGAGTCTTTTTGGGCAAGATGAGGAAAAAGAGGGAAACTGCTGTACCTCTCGGAAGGTCTCGTATGATGGTCACGAGAAAGACGGTGAATATAAGCTAACACGTGTGTGATGAAACGTGTGTGCATTGGCGCATAATTAGATGCACGTCCGGGACTGTTGGAGTTGTGGGCGATGGGAGATGCATGCATGAAGATGAGAGGATAATACCGCGCTCCAATTTAATTCACGCAGAATGAATCAAATAGTTATCCAGGACAAAGGAGGTGGCATAAATAAGCGACTGCAGCGCATATCCGTACTTTCGACCTGCAATGAGCGAGACATCCTCACCATCTGCATGTACCACGATGTATGAAACAGTCGCAGTCACAGTCGTCCTCATTGTTAGTAGAAGAGGTACCAAGGCGAGTCCTCGGGGTGGGGATAATTGTGCACACTTGATTGTACACTGGATCGCGACGCGTCTGAGGCGATGGGAGATGCATGCATGAAGATGAGAGGATAATACCGCGCTCCAATTTAATTCACGCAGAATGAATCAAATAGTTATCCAGGACAAAGGAGGTGGTATAAATAAGCGACTGCAGCGCATATCCGTACGTTCGACCTGCAATGAGCGAGACATCCTCACCATCAGCATGTACCATGATGTATGAACCAGTCGCAGGCACAGTCGTCCTCATTGTTAGTAGAAGAGGTACCAAGGCGAGTCCTCGGGGTGGGGATAATTGTGCACACTTGATTGTACACTGGATCGCGACGCGTCTGAAAGCATGTCAGCTGCCCCCAGTACTAGCATGCGGATATGGCACGGACAAAGGGGCGGTTGGATGCAGATTGCACACATTGCATATGGCACTACTGCATGCATCTCCATGCAAAGGATTGACAGCTACACGGCGGGAACTGGGAGGGATGCAGGTGACGATGACCTTTGCCGAGAGAGCCACCCACGTCGTAACGGAGGCATACGGGTGTGAGAGACTGTTTGTAAATACACGGAAGCCGTTGTAACTGTTGACCTATCGTGTGCGTAAGGAAGGAATGAATGAACGTAAACAGTTTCTCAGGCTCAGCCATGCTTGCTCTGCCGGTATTCTGTGCAGACATCCTTGCCCTGCTACTCAGAGTAGAGGATGAGGCGATCTCAGCGCCTCCTATTGCATATTATCACGGGAATGTTATAATGCACAAATTCACTCATCCATTAATGGTGATCCACATGTAAAATAAAATTCTGTTCTCGCTATAGCAACTCTTTAAGCAAGGCAAGGATGTCTGAGAGATGAGTTGGAGATTCAGTAAAATGGTAAAGTAAAAAGCCTGTAAGTGAATTTTCTTTAGGGATTTAGCTCTCAATTCATCCTCATTCACTTCTCTGCGTGGGATCAAGCAGAGAATTCGCAAGAGTTGTTAATGTCTTGCTTCGTATGCCCTTTGTGACTCGCCTCCTATACATACTTTAGCCGTCTCGGTAATAAATTCTCACCCAATCGCTCTCTTTGCTCACCGCAAGCTGTTGGAATGAAATTCGACCATTTTCCTTCGCAAAATTTTGCCATGCACATGACGTTATAGGTAGCAATCTCCATCCAGGTTTACGACACACAGGCAAAACTTGAATGTACTGGCTACATGAATTTGTAGTGAAATCCTTTCCCACTGTCTGTCTCTCCCATTCACACTTTTATTCCGGCTAAAATGCATGCATGTACTCCAAGCCTGCTATCTGTCTGACAAAATTGCGAGCTCACACTTTCGGTGCCAAGAGTCAATTGAAACTGGTAATGTTTCAATTCCTGAGAGGGCATAATATGTATAACCTGCTGACTTTTCAGCATTCGGGGGCTAATGAGCCCCTTTTGAGACTTTGTAATTCCGTCGCCATCGACATAAGAAATACCAGCAGGATAGGATAAGTGCAAGAATTGAAATCGCAGGCTTTTTCTGCTTCATACATAGACTTGTTCTGATCTAATACACTATTAATGGACCTCTACAGTCACTTCATGTTTGAAGAAGTATGAAAAAGTTTCATTCAACTCCCAGAATATTAGCAGGAGCATGACTCTGCCCTCTGTTTGCCGTCTGCCTCGATCCCATTGCACTATTGTAAAGATTTGCTGTGAATGTAATGCGTGTGATGAACAACCCGTACTGATTTAACTTCTTTGCTTAAAAATTCAGTGTACCATGTTGAAACTTGTGAAGTGCTGAAACCGGGGATGGAAAAAGTTTTTTAACGATCGTAATTCTACAAGGAAAGTGTTGCCCCTCACAAGTTGAGGAGAAGCAGCATGAGACTAGGATGGTAGTCTTGCCTCATGATTTCAAACCTTCAAACAAATGATTGAATGGAAAAGCTTTCTAGGAACCTCAGTTATCTAGTTTTCGAGAAGTTTCCACGCTGGAAAGGAAATAGCATTTTAAGATGTATGCAACTTGATGTGTACGTCTAGTCAAACCGCTCCTGCTTTGGTGCCAAAGCTGAGGCTTTCCGAAGAATCGAACAGGATTGAACCCCTCGGTTTCTTTAAGTTTAATAAAAAATTTAGCATAAATTCTATTGACTTAATTAATAACAATTAAAAGATTGTCCTGGAAAGACACGGTCTCTTTTCCCTTTTCAGACTGTAGCATGTCTTACGACATTGACAGCTAAAGACCACAGGTGGCGCTACGAAGTAGCGTGCCGTTGCCGTACTTTGCTGTACCTGCAAACGAGCTCAGCGCCTTCACTTTACAACAGTGGTCAAAGTACCGCAGACTTAACTCAAAGCACATTTAGGAAAATCACATTATCACAATTTGCTAAAGGTAGCTTGTCCGTTTATGAATTCGACCGAAGACAAAGTAAGAGAATTCCTGTAAACTAAATGCATGACGTGATTCAACAACCACGGGATTCGTCAAAAATAACAATGACTGGGTTCTAAGTTTCTAATACTAGATAATGATAGGAACGATTTTACACAAAGGACTGTAGCATTATAGCAGTTTGGTATGTTAGCTTTACTTTCGCTGGAGCTTTTAGTTTGACGTTCCAACTCTGTGCTTATCCGACTCGAGTTGAAAAGAAATCAGCTACGGAGTCCATTATATTATTAACAAATTTATTGTAAGGAGCTGGGTGTGAATTGGAAAATGTCTGTCGAGATGAGCTAAACGGAGTCGTTGAAGGTGGCTTCGTCGTGCTTTTGGAACTTGACGCTAGCTCCAAGGGATAATAAGCAGGCGTAACTGAGACTGGTCTCGCTGCCGTTGATCGGTAAGAAGATGCACTGGAAATAACACTTTGAGCTTGCTGTTGCGTTCCAGGGTTATTGTAATACTGGTAATGTTGCGAATGAGAATGCGAGTGACCCGGAGGATGATGATTGTGCCGATGGAACATGTTCGGAATCAGCGTTTTTCCCAGACGGAAAGGGTTCAGGGAAAATGGAAGCCTCAGAATTGGAACATGCGGATGATGGTGATGCTTGGACTTACCACTTGGATGAGGTTGACCTAAGGGTATCCAACCAATTTGAGGTCGTGGTACCCCAGGAGATGGGGTAGAACTACTTAGTGCTTGAGTCGAACCCGGAGGTGTTTTCCTTCCTTTCGAAGCTAACTCGCCTGGCGCAATGTCGGCTGATTTTCCCGTGGACGAAGGGACATGTTCGCTTGATTCCTGCAGCAGGCTGTTTATGGGTCCGACCTCGTGAACGTTAGCTTTAGCCACACTGATTAAATTACCTGACACTTGGCTGTTGGTCCAGGGATTATATGGATCTGGTCGTCTCTGCGGCATCGTTTTTGCAAGTGTAGAGTAGGCCGGCGGAGCTGGGTCACCTGTGAGATAATAGTGAGGGGGGTCTGAAAGATACATTGCTGGATCTAAGGGTCGTCTATGCACAGTTCCGGAATGAAGAGCCGGCGAATCCATTCCATGGATGCTGTAACTCGAGTGCATACTGGGTGATGGTGGTGGCCTCCGAGGTGGCTTGGATGTTATGCTTACTTGCAAAGGCTGGTAGTTCGCACTGTCCTCGTTGTTCGAACTTGGTCGAAAGTTAGGGCCATAAGCCATCGATCCATCCTGAGTGGAAAAGGGGAAATGGCGTTTACGTGGAGAGAAAAAGACTTTCATTTCAGTTGGCTTAGCGTCCAACGGTGGAGCTGTCATGGCCATGCTAGGCACTTCTTGAGGTTTTTTAGAGCGGGATCTGCTCCTAGGTCTGGATGCAGAGGAAGGCCTTGGTCGAGGTCGTTCCAATTGCCTTTGATCGTTAGGTAAGTCTTCCTCAGCCCCAGTCCCTTTCGAAGGCCCGTTTCTAACGACCGGAGGTGTAGTTGATGAATGAAGATTATCTGGTATGACATCCTGTTCGGAGTTGTGGACTAGACTAGACGAATGCTGCGCTAGAGTGTCTTGTGGTGTCACAACTTGCTTTGAGTCTGTACTGGATGCACCATGGTAATTGTGATTGGAGTTATGGTGTTTCGGATACGAAGAATGATGAGATGCATGATTTTGATGACGATCATGATGCTCAGCATGCTTTTGTTCATGGTGGGTCCCTTTATCGTGGCTATTACTGGTTCCGTGCTCTTTCTGGACCTTAATTCCATCCGTGTCTTCTTTGTGCACCCCCTGCCGTAATGATTAAGACAAAATAATTGATTAGCTTTTCCCGTTTGTCACTATAGCAGCATCGTTATGCGTGAATGAGTTTCGTGGATGCATGAACGGTCGTAGAAAGAGAGATACATTGGTTTGCCACAAAATACAGAAGTGATTCCGTGATGAACCACACGCTTGAAGACCAAGCTGCATCAAGCTCGAGCGTGGGAATTGTCAGATTGGAATTTCGCAATAATTTCAGCGAAAGTTGAGTATAACTGTTTTTCGGGTTAGATAATTGTTCTGCATTGAGGGAGATGTGGATAAACACCTTGTACTTCCATGTCATACTACTTTTGCTTAATTTAGGTTCAAGAATCTCAAGTGAGAGTTTACACTACTGTTGAGCCACCCTTAACCACGGTGAGAGAAATCAATCCGTTATACAATGAATGGTACTAAAATACTAAGCTGATCTTGGTCGGGGAAAAAGTTTATAGCCTCTACCTGCAGTCGACCGGCACAAAAACTGACCACATGTTTCGCTCACCACCAAAGATCCACAAAGTAGATACGATCAACAAAATCAAGTGCAACTTCTTTCACTGCTTCAAGTCATCCAAGCCCTACACTACCTACAGTAATTAAAGCCTTGGCCATCCGATAACCCGCAGGAACGTCACAAAATCATCAGAGCGCAATTTGTTGAATGGCCAACATGTGGACCATTTGTCACGAACAATCTGTCCCATGTTTCCACAAGCATTCGTCAGTGGTTACACGTTTTCACTCTCAATCTTACATTCCAATGGTCTTCAAAGCACGAAGTTGCTGAGTACTATAGGCAATGCAATGACTTCGCCACCACTCAAGAAATACCTCAGTAAAAACCGACATGGTCTGCTGTGTCTTGCATCTCTGAAAGACACTAATTATTAATTACTGCAAAATAATAGCTCACTCATGTCATTTCACTGTTATTTAGTGTAAACATTCGCTACCATTAAGCTTCTATGGAGCACTTGAGCAAAAATTCGTCCCTCATTTGCACAATTCCAACAATGTAGAACTCGACCAAGAATTTGGTGTGAATAACCTTAATTAAGGAAAAACATGATAGAAAACATTGCTGACTACGATACACTTTGCTTAATACCGTTCACACCACATTTTCTATTAAGTTTATAAGTCACGGCCTTAAAAGATTCTGCCATGAACCAAGATTTACTTTAACTCTAATCCTCGGAACAAACATAAGAAGTATTCTTTCACATCTATTCTACCTTCTTGGTGCGATTCTATGCGAATTTGGGTAGTTTCTGTTCCGTTCCAAGGCCTCCAGAATCAGAACTTCTTTAACTTGCGCCTTTAAATCGTGCAAAACTATTATCTTAAAATCTCAACCAGCGTCTTTTCTGCCCAGATAAGGGATGACGAAAACATGCGGCTAGTAAGTTGAAACATTTCATGGGTTATACTTTTAAATAAGGTGGGCCTATTTGCAGGGCGTTGATTAAGAGGTAGTGGAGAAAGGCCAAATTTAAATGAGGCTTACATGATACTTCCGGTCATCGTTTTTGAGTCCGTGAGAGCTTTTCTCGTTCTGATCGTTGGCTCCAAAGCTTTCGGCTATCCTTTTTGCTTCTTCGTCATCGTAAAAATGCTCCGTCCGTTGAAATTCCTCCTTGTGGTAAACACGCTTGAATCCCTTTGAAAACGAAAGACTTTTGCATTTTGGTGGCAATATTAGCTACCAAGAAGATTATGCTTTCCGAATATGCACGTAATTACAGCAACCACAGAGACCGGAATACCGGAACGACTTTATCAAGAATGCTTTCCCTGTAAATTCTTTGTACGAGGTCTCCCCGCAAGATTTACTCCCATGTTATCATTCATAATCGTAAGGCTTATGAATTGCTTCTCTCAGCATTCTTGCGCGAAACTGGCTGAATCTGTCATGTGGCAATTTGAAGTCCTTCTTCTCATATTATTGCATTACCAGGTGGCTGCACTTCTCTTATTCTTGTTTGCTTAACCGTAGAGACTCTAACTTGAAAGGAAAGAGAATTCTGTACTAGGTTCTGCCCGATACACTGCAACAAGGTGTGAAAACCAGGGGGAGCAAGCAACTGCTCTCCCTTCTTGGATAGATCAGCAACGTTTCAAATAGTAAAATAGTGAACGCTGTTGTCAGCGTAATAATTTGCTCTAAGTAAGTTTGCAGTAGAACTTGGGTGGCAATTTTTATAAACATGCGTCATGCTACATTACCCTGTTAACGCTAGTGCGGCTTCAATGAGAATCCAAAATATGGTTTGATAACTGTTGATTCCCGCTGGGATAATCGCCTGAGAAGTTATTGAGGCATGGGTATTACGAAATATTAGAGAAATCAGTGCACATTTTCTGTGCTTACTCACTTTGAGCAACTAATCGGAATCAAATTAAATTATCAACGCAAGTTACTCGATAGCTGCGAAATTACGAGACAAGTTAGTTGGCACTTGTCAGCGGGAGTTTGTCTTGCGAACTTTTACTTTGTGTATTGATACTACTGAAATAGATGCAGCCGTGAAACAATATGTACGTACAGCTTGTCTCTGAGTGAAAAGCTGAACAATGCAAGTTGTACGGTACGGCACGCTTTCATCCCTTTTACTCTGATATAATAACGAAGCATGCGAACAAACGAACTTGAAGGTGGGGCCTGTAATTGCGATTTTTTCCACAGCGGCTCACTTCCACCGACCAATGGTGTTCGCGGATATGAACACCTTTTTAAATACAGCATTCGTCAATGTTGAAGCCATGCATTGTGCTCGTCCATGTTACTTTTTAATGACGCGTATGGCTAGCTTCTAATTGAAATTAAGAAGATATGTACTCACGGTCACTTTTCGACCTTTGTTCTTTTTTTTCGAATCTTTAAAGCGCCCTCCTTCTTTATTCTGCGAATCTCCGTGGCTGCGGGCAAAATCTGTCAGTCCGGCCTCTTTTCCCTTGTAGTTGGTTACAGACTTGTCGTTTGTATCTGTAAAAACACATCCTCTTGACTCAGTCATAGTATGCAAACCGTACTCGAACTCAATCTTTTGCCTCATCAGCTGCTACAACTTCGCGCTTTCTCAAAAAATGTATTGCAGTGGTCACCTGTAATCGTTTTCTTGGCATGGTTGCCATGGTTCTGTTGATTGTGATGCGTTGTTGACTTGTCCTTAGACTGGCGATGCGAGCCCCGCGCTGTGTAGTGGGAAGAAGGCGATGTTTGATGAGAAGCAGCTCCAATTAAGTCCGAAATTTCTACTGAAGATAAATTGTACTTTTCGACGGGCTCAAAGCTTAAGTTTTCGTTGGTCGTGTAAAATGTCTGAGGAATTTCAACTCCGAAATTCTCAGTCCCACCGGTTTTATTTTTGAGCAGTACGTTCCATTCCGTTGCTTCTTCCCCTTCATCTTCATCTCCGTCGCCATCAGTTCTTACAATTTTGACTGTTCTCAAAATCAGCTTGGATCCTTGGGGTAGGTGTGAGAAAACCAGACTGTCCAGATCTTTGTCGATTTCATCTAGGTGAAGTGTCTGATTCAGCAACGTTGACTTTAGATGATCACGTGTAGAGTTTGAATCACCTTTAGAGGAAGCATCTACCGTTGGAAATAAAGCTTCGATTGGCAGCTTGTCACTGATTTCTCGCTTTTTCTGCTCTATTCCTCTCAAATTTTCCGTCACATTTGCGACTCTGATGGCTCCGATGACTGAGTTCAAGTTTATGGCTAATGGATTCACAGTTGCACTTACTGGTGAAGTTTGTAAGTTACAATTTGCACAATGAGAAGTTCCATTTGATGTTTCGTCAATCAACGAGTCCTTCGGGTTCGAACACAGCACTGTCGCTAAGTAGGCACATATCAACACAGTCCAACGTACATAGGGGAGAGAACCCAACTTCAAAAATGGATCCTGGAAATAAAAATCGTGCATTAGTATCAGTGCAAGCTCGAGAAAATCACGGCAGCAAACTACACCTGTGAAAGCTTCAAGTTTCAATCACCAGTGGGAACAATAGTATTAATCTGCACAATATCTTCAGTGGGTAAATAAGCGCTGCAGTTTTAAAACATTCACAACATTTATGAAGGTACTACAAGGTTATTACGAGGAACTTACCATGGCGGAGAGATTATTCTATGGATATTGAAGGAGGATTGACATCCGAACAAGGCAACCTTTACTGTAACTCGCAAGACCTCAAAATCTTTCACACATGAGATTTAGAATCAGAACCGAAAATGAAGACAGGCTAACGCTACTTTATTCTTGACCAAAGCTGAGTCACTACTAAACGCCTTCATCAAAATGATATCCATTTTCACGAAAACGTTGTATGAAGCGCTCAACCCAAAGGGTGAAAACACACGCACGTACCCCTTACTTCAGAAACGCTGAATGCGCCTTTCCCTTTCGTGCTGTTGTTCAGACCCCAGGCTCATCACAAGCTTAACGCCTAAACTGCACCTGCCTTTTCTTGAGTATCTGCAGGCTATAGATTCTGCCAAAACTATTTCACATAAGCAAACGATTTAACTTAAACGACTGGTCTTCAGTCCAACCTTATATCTTAAGTATCTACTTCTACGACCACTGAACATTTACTGCTATCAATGATATATTTTTTATACTATTTTCTACAAAGTTCTACAATATTGTAACCTATAAATATTAAAAAATTTTGCAATCAAAATTACCCAAGTTGGCAATGAATCTTTCCGCGCATATGTTCTATGAGCAAATAGTTTCTCATGAACAAAATATTATGACCCAATTTCTTGTTCGGTCACTATTTCAGGCTAGCATTTACTTGCGCAAAATGAAATATTCACTTCCAAAATCCATCTATGGACTATATAAGTGTTCTGGAGTGGTGAGGGGACCATGGCGACGCAGTGATTAACTGCCGAAGAAGTACATTGATAGCGCTAGACAACAGACAGACTGACGTGAGCCTGGCCTGCTGAAGATGCAAACTTGTCTTGGCCCTTGGGTGACTTAATTGCCGTATGATAATTGGGATTTCGAGATGATAGGGCTGAGCTGACCCAATAGAAGTCAAAATGAAGCTGGAAAGATCGTAAATTCTGTTGCGCCAGCAACCGGCCAACTTCATAATTTTTAAGCTCCTCATGCCATTTCTTTGTTGGGTTTCTCATAGTTCTCACATGCTTTTACTATGTTGATGCTTTTTATGATGAATTTCATGTTATCAGTAGTTATATATCCTTTAGCAGTTGAATAGGATGAAATCGTGTATGAACAAAAGAATGAATGTTATAGAAGTAACTGCAATAGCCCCGAATCTTGATGGCAAAATCCGCCGTTCCAGAAAAAAATACACTCGTACGTAAAGATTTTGATTTAAGAAAACATTCATAGTGCATCTTTTGTTTGCTTTTTTATCTATAACACTATGTCGCAGGAAAATCATTTATATCAATCTGTCCACATGATTCGCTAATAGTTCTAATTTAAGTCTACTGATGAATCACCTTTGAATTGTAAATAACAGCCATATATGTATATATGATACTTACATTTACATGTTCAAAATCATATCAGTATAAGTGTAATAATAATATGTTAATAATCTTAGTTTATGTTTATAAACTTTCTTCAGTAGCCTATGCCGTACTTGTTTACAGAATGTGTGGCGGCACTTCGTCCACCTAGTAACATATTTTATACAGATTATGTACAGAAATTCATCTTTCAGTATCGCATTGACATGAGTAAAACTGCATGAACAAAAATCACAAAACATGGTATATATAATATACACTGTACATGATCAACTTGTAACAACTAGTTCAACGTTTAACAGATTAAAGTTTGAATCTGCCTATTTTATGTTATAATCTAAGAGTACGAAAAGTTAATTTCCTCAAACCACTGAAAACCAGGATGATTTTATGCTAACAAATAACAAGGAGTCTACCATGACGAAGCCTCAAATGCTAGCAGGCGGAAACACGTTTGTTTCATGTAACTAATCGCATAAACCAAATATAACGTCAGAAATTTTCACGCTCATCCAAAGGAAAATCTATATATCTGCTAAATGCCATATTATATGCCAATAAATTTGATAACCACAGCTTGGCATCTAAAAAATAGTGCAAATGCAAATCAGATTAAGGACTACCGATTTTTGAATAGAAACAAAATTCGATTCCAAACAGCATCGTTTTCATGCCTAGTCATTAAACATTGTAGTCAACCCGAGATTCATCTGACGTACTTAATTAAGGGGAAACTTCTTAGAGAGAAAAGGATAAAGTACGTAAGGGCAGGTACTTAACGGCTGTCAGAATTTTAGCTACATAGGAGAACTGTGGACAACAGGCAATCAGTGAGTAAACACAAACCACTTTGTCCTTTTAGGTAGAATTTTTCCTGCGTAGCTGTTAAGCGTATAGCCTTGTTTCTCTCATGTTAATAATAAGTAACGTGGCAGTACCTATCTTGAACTGATTCTGTTAACGCTACAAATTCATGCCACATAAGCTATGAACGCCACTCAAAACTAGAATAGAAAACATTACTTACGATAAGTATCACATGGGTATGCTGCCACAGCAAACTACTTCCTCTAAAAGAACTTTTGTTATATCAATACTGACTTCTCGTACTATAAATATTTTATGTTTACGAAATACGCAATATGTAATGCTTTTGTGTGGTTGTAAGTAACATGAAAACTGCTACGCAGGACTTTCAAACTCATATCTAACTGGAATCATTATGGAACGGATTTTGTCACACAAATCTCACCACATTCTCAAAATAGAAAAATCCGTTCATGCTTCACATTAGGGAGAAGAATATGATGACAAGAAGAAGATGACAAAATTTATCACCACTAATAACCTGAGTTTCAAAGTTTTACACCGTAGCAATAATAATCAAAAGGTGAGCAATATCTGCGACGCCGCTGAGTAAGTCTGGAGCGATATTGGCTAGCTTTTCATTCGCGAAGTCACAGGATGGAAAGATATGGATAACATAGGCCGGCTAAAATGAAACAAAAGTTTACAAATTAAGTAAGCATTCTAAATTTTGCATCCGACAAAGCTGATTATACGTCATTGCTTACCTGCTGTGATATAGGGTGGGAAATGTTAACTATTCCAGCAGCTTGTTTTAACTGAAGGTAAGTAATAAATCCGTTCCTCAGATTATTGCTTTGTTGGAGTACATCAACCTCATCCCTTCCACAAGGCAAGGCTAATAACATGCAATATTCAGGCTCCATCTGCCAAAACAAATTAGACCATTGCTAAAGAACATTACTTTTAATTAAGCCCACAGCGGTGATAATGAACAAAACAAGGCTCACCTGCATTTTTCGTGCTACTCCTTCCAGTTGTGTTTGCTCAAGACGCATTCTTTGAGAAATCCGTAATGGTGGAATGGTACCATCAGGTGGAGTTGGAAGTGAATCTCTGGCTACATTAGCATTACCTGATACGAAGTGCATTTGGCACGCCGCACTGTCGTTCTTTAAAGCTAGCAGTCCTTGCCACATTATAGGATACCGCTAAATATGCAAAAAATAATTATCATTACATGAAATATATTATTACCTAATAAATGAACTTGATTTATATGCACGTTTAACAAACTAAAAGACAAAATATCAACAAGCATCAACAAACATGAACAGTTGCTTACCTGAAGTAATGTCAGTAGTGGCGGCGCATCGGAATGAGAAGAATGATCGCCATGACTGTCCGAGATTAGGTGCAACGGGCCAGATCTTCCTGTCGGCGATGGTAGCTCAGAACTCATAGGTCCATGCATACTGTACCGGATGTGCGCCGGGGGAGGAGTAACTCCGCGTCTGGTCATAACATTCATGCTGTATGGAGATGCTTCTCTTACAATTTCTCTTTCCCTGTCTCGATCAAGTACATGATGGAATGAAGGAGAACTGCTGTAGGGTCTCTCTTCCAACTCAGCGTAAGGATTGGGGAAGGTCGGACGTGGCTGCTGATGATGAGCCATCGGCGCCCCGTAAATTCGTTGATTATACACAGTAGCAATCGAAGGTGATTCTGAACCTACAAGATAAAAATTAACAGGATAAATAACTAAGCGACTTGCGTTTAGCCTCATTAAATTAAATAAATCCAGAAATAACGAACTGAAGTTCTTACTTCTTTGATCTGTCTGATGCGGTGATGCCAAATGAGGTGGTATATGCGCACCTTGTGGAACCCCACGGTCAGGTGGTATTAAGGTAAGCGTGGCACCTCCTTTCGGGCCATGTGATTCGGGTGTTCCACGCTTCTGTTGCTGTTGCGTGACGCTTTCGACATGAGCTTTTCGCACACCATATAGTCCTGTTGTCTGCACCTGGACAACATTTCCGACGGAAGAGTTTGGCATGCTTACCGGCGTATAATGTCCAGGATAAACCGGTTGCTGGGAATGGTTCACCTGACCCTGAAGGTAATGGCTCGTTTCGCTGTGCTGTCGAGGATAGTTCATTGATTCACCCTGTAAAATAAATTGTGACTTCGTAATGTTCAAATTTTTGCTAGATTTTCTCTAATTACTGTCTCTCAAATATTTACCATAGACGAGTCGAACGTAATAGTATGATGAGACGTATAATTCCGAGCCGCCACTTGTGTAGGCATTGGATCCATTGCCTGCCCATTCCTGCTAGACTTTGGACTCGGAGATGCTGCAAGTACTAAACTAGCACTATTGGGCTGAGAGGAAGCGTACAATTCCTGTAAGGCAGATAGGAAGATTATTGTAAGCATGTTATCACTCTGTAAAAAGCCGATGCTTTACCCTTGCCTGTTTGGTTCACTTACATTTGGTCTGAAATTTGCCGCGGTAGGATCTTCTTTGTTTACTGGACATCCGATGCGCATCAGCTCAGCCTGTGATGTTATTGGCTGCGAATGGTGAAGCACCGAATGAGCAGGTGGAACGACACGTGACATAGATGCGTTGCTGGCATGAGGCGATGATACTGCCGAAGAGGTAACAAGAACGTTACCGTGCTGCACAATTGCAGACTTTCTTTGCTGATCATCGGCGGGGTTGACTTTTGTTATCGTAACTTGAGTTGAGCTTGGTACTTCTGGAATTCGTACAACGTGAGATGGGAAATTTTGATTAGATCTGGTAGGTGCAGTATGTGATGGTCGCTGCTGAAGAGTAGGGGAGTGGTCAACCGATCGAATCAAAGTAACGTAAGGTGTATTATTAGGCTGTTGATGCGCTGTCTGGTTCGGAGGCTTCTGTGCTGAACCAGGTGATGGTGAAATAGTCGCTTTTCCACTGTACATAGCCAAGCAGCTTACAGGACTAGATACGGGAGGTACTGGCGAAGACACTGGAAGTGTCTGGGCAAGGCTGGCTTTTGAGACAGGAAATTGACCTTGAGATGTGTAAATAATCGCACCTTTGGGAATCGAGGCATGCGAGATTACACCCTTCTGATACTGTCCAACTTGGCTGCCCATAGATGGTGGACGGGCATGTTGCGCTTGAGGAGAATGCTGCTGCTGAATGACGGCAGTTTTCGCTGAAGGCCCATGATGCTGCTGCTGTGCTAAAATCGCTGGCAGACCTTCCGCCTTATTTGTTGTAACGAGCTGTGGATGTTGTTGAGGGTAGGATTCCAAAACACTGGATCGTTGCTCCATAGCTTTGCTAATTATTTCTGATGTTCTTAAAGACACTTGCAGATGATGACCCATCAGGTTTTCTGTACCAGCATCGGAATTATTCTGGACTGGGACGTATTCACCTGATTGCCTGCGCATGGGCGTCAGAATGCCTGTTTGGGGGTCCACCAAACTCTCTTGCGCAACTTCGGGATCCTTTTCTGCTTCTCGTCGTAGAGGCGGGTATTCGCTGGTGCTGATAATCACTGGAGAGATACCTGGTGTTGCGAACATCGATGAATCATTCCGCCGAGAAGTGGCCTCGATAGTTAGGAGACTATTTTTACCCGAAGATCCACAGGCTGTATTTAATACAGCTATGTGACTTGCCACAGTATCCTCCGGCGTATCCTTACTGTGTGAACGCGAACGAGATCGATGTGATACTGTTACTGCTTTTGGTGCAAACTCCAAATCACATAGCGTGTTGGATTGGGCCATCCTAATCACGTCATCTATGGTATCATCTACTGTTGTTCTAGTCGACTGTGCCACGGGAGAAACTTTTCCCGCAATTCCGGTCGGAGCATTGGATGACGTCGTCAATGGCGTGGCATAAGTCATTCTTGACATTTCGCTGGGAGGTGTTCCGGCTGGTCCAGCCTGTGGCGGGGAGGTTCCGATAATAGATGAAAGTGAAGCCCCTCCACTCCCGTGTGTGACAGCTGGAATCACCGGTTCTGACTTCTGAACTGAGATAGTCACCTCAGGATTTACTTTGGCCGGGTCCACGGCCTCCAATGCAATTGGATGAATGATGGTGGTAGGAGATTTTGAGGACGACACTGGTGTTACTGTCTTGCAATGTGCAAGTGGCTGTGTTTCTTCATGCTTTTCATCATCTGAATCCGTAAATTCGTAAACATCAGTAGACAATGTGCTTGGTACCCCTGAATCGCTTGCATTCTCCTTCGTTTCTGGCAAACCATCTAAAAGTTTAACACAAAATTAGTGATTTCAATATTTAATATAGATAGATCTTATACCAAGTATGTTTCTGCTACAAGAGTTTTAATCATTACCTTTTCCCGTTTTGTCATCAACATTACTTTCGGATTGAGTCTCAGGCAAAGTAAAGCACTTGAGAACCTCCGTACTGATTTCAGCAGTTTTGGGTCGCTGTAATTCTGTAGATAGTTTCACTACAGATGGTTGGGGGATATCCTCACTCCTCGATGTTAAGTCTTTCGTTTTTATTATTTCATCCATGCGTATATTCTTAGGAGACCAGTTTTCTGGCTTCGCCTCATCAGCAGCAGATGGCTCGCATACAACCTCAATCTCATCTGTACGAAGAGGAGTTTCCGCTGCCAAACGGATGGTAGAGGCTTTTGTACCCAAGTCAGCCTCATCGTCTTCACTCTTTAAGTCATCACGCCCCAAAGTATCTAGAAGGTCAGCCACAGCATCTTCCGTCTCTTCTTGCGAAATGGCCACTTCCTCCTTCGGAATTTCGTCCTTAATATTAGATTCGTCCTCTGCCAGTGTCCGAGGAGGAGATCTGCGATCCAGCAAGACTATGCTTTCTATTGCCTTATCCTGCTCAAATAAGCAATGCAATTTCTTCTCCTCTTCTTCTGCCATTAAATTGTGTTCGACATCCTCTGGTTTTGAGCTAGCTTCAATGTCGTCAGGTTGATCGCTCGAAGCCATAATGGCCGCATTGATGTCAATCTTCAGGTCATCTTCGTCTTCATCGGTTGAAAATGAAAACATAGATTTTGACCCTGAGTCATCTCCTCCATAATCTTTGGGAATAGATTTTGGTTTCATGGCATCGAACAGCGGCGACCGCTGGGAATTCGCCGTTCCAAAAATTGTTGAAGAAACATCTACAGTCAAAGCTGCAGGTTCTATTGGGTTAGTGTTGGCTGGAAGGCAGTGATTCGTTCTTATGTCCCTAGGGGATGACTGAGGGGAATTGAACAAAGAATCAACGTCGACTACTTCAGTTTTAACTTTGACTGGGTCAGTAATTCCAGAATAAGTTGGCTGCAATGAAGATGAAACAGCAACTTCTGGACCCTCGCTACGTTTTGACTTTTTCTCTTTATGATGGCGTCGCCTTTTCTTTTCCGATTTACTGGATGATGAGGTCACAGGTGTTACTTGAACTGTCGTATCCATACTATCCTCTTCATATGAACCTGAGTTTTCATGGCTTAACGGGTGTAGTCCAGATCGTTGCTTTCGGCTGAGCTTAACTTTACTCTTGGTAGAAACAGGCGTTTCCTCGTACGATGGTTTCCCATGAGTTGCAGATATAATCACAGGAGTTGGAGTTTTCGGTCGCTCTTCCATTACTGGTTTTTCGTCCAACTCTGAGCCAGAAGTAGAGCCAAAAAGCACGTCTTTCATGGCGGAACTATTAAGCTTATGATGTACATCGCTAACGATTTCCTCACTACTGAGTCGTCTTCGCTGGCCCTTGCTAGAACTTTTGCTGCTGGAAGATGACAAGGACTTCTTCCTACCAAATGATTCCTTCTGCTCACGTTCCTTATCTTTTGTTTGTTTGGGGGCCTCATCTTTTGCATCCTTATCCCGACGTTTTGAAGTAACTGCATTTGCCTCCTCATCCTCGGACGATTCTGATGTATCATCAAACAACTTATTTAGATCAACGCTTTTTTGTTTGGCAAGTGCTTTTTCCCTCGAACTCTTAAGTTTCGTAGACTGCGATGTATTTTTCATTCCGCGCCCACTCCTCACACTGCTATCTGAATCGGTGTAAATCTCTGCCAAGGAAAGCTTTTTAGCTTTTGAAGAAGAGGCGTACTTCAGCTTCGCAGACAAACTAGGTTTAGTTACATTGCTCATGATCACATTGCTGTCGTCAAAATCAGAAACCGAATCATCCGAAGACTTTGTGTCAACAGACTGATGAGAAATATTAGAAGTAACACTTGAGGATAGCGGCTGATGCTTTACTTTGCGTTTTTTGGTTGCTGGTGGAGAGCTATGTCGAGAATCATCGTCAGAATGTGAATAAAATATTGAAGATGAAGATGGGAATGTCGAAGCACTTGTAGGTGATGACTTGGCTAACTTCTTGCCCTTGTGCTTACTATTTTGACCATTCTTCGAAGATCTGTTTTTACTTTTACTCCGATCTTTGTTTTTGTGCTGCAAATCGTTTTTACTTGCTCTTGCAGGTTCGTCTTCATCGGTAGTTGGTTCATCAGCTGTCTCTTGTACTCTAGAGAGATGACGCTCCCGTTCCCGCTCAGTTCGGGGATAGCTCCGATTTGCATTGTCAGAGTCTTGGTGCTGGCCCACGTTAGACTCATCAGAAGAGGAATTGATGTAAGATTTTCTTTCTTCAATGGAGGTGCTACGTTTCTTCTCTTCCCGTTTCGCCCTAATTAAAACGAATTGTTAATAATTTGTGTATAAAACAGAAGAATGTTGTGTTCATAATTTATTTGGTTTCTTAAATACCGAGATTGCTTTAATTGCTGGAACTGCTCTTTCAGCTTTTCCTGCTTCCTTTGCTCTTCTTGCTGTTGCTGAGCCGATGCGTTGTTTTTACACCGTCGATTGGAAGTTTTCACCTTGTCGTACATGGAGGGGTATTCATCAATAACAACTTCAAATATCGAATGATGCTTTTGCTTGTCATCTTCATCGTCGTCTCCTAGAACAATAACACATATAACAGTAAGTCGTTTTACGCAAATATTTTTACTTCAGCTAAAATAGAATCAGCACTAATAAAATTTTGAAGCTTACCAGATTTCCCTGAGTCGGAAGACTCGGTGTCATCGGCTATGATCCGACTTCGTTTCTTCTTCTTCTCTTGCTTGGTACGGGCCCTCTTGGTTTCAGTACTGTTAGGTGCGGAGGAACTATCACCTGACTTATGACGATCTCGTTTACTAATCTCTTCACGCTTATCATGCTTCTCACTTCTGTCCTTACTCTTTTCTCTTCCCTTGTCTTTCTCATGTGCAGGGATCGCAACTGACAAATCATGCTCATCGTCTGAATCGAAAGGTTTATCTTTCGACTTGATTTCTTTATCTTTCCAGCTAGAGACCTTCCCTTTGCTAGAAGATTCTTTCTTGTTACTACCGCTGCTGATGCTTCCATGATGAGCATGACCATGATTACTTCCAGACGAATGCTTCGTCTTACTAGAGTCTTTGCTTGAGCTTTTATCTTTCCTTCTAGTGCTATCGCTACTGGACTTGTGCGAATGGGAGGAGGAGTTGTAATTTTCACTAGAAGTCTTCTTATCGTTGCTGTGATGATGTTTCGAATTCGAACTAGCACTGCTACTGCTGATCTTTAACTTGTGATGATGGTCTTTGCTACTAGAATTGCATGATTCATTAGATTTCGCACTGTCTCTTTCCAGCTTGACTTCTTTTGTTTTATCTTTCAGACTCGAGCTCGAATCTCGAGATTCCCTTCTTTCGATGCTACTGCTGGAGCTGGCACTGTGCTTGGATTTACCGGAACTGTGATTGGTATGCATTTGGTCAGCAAAATCCTTCACTATTGGAGTTGGATCCTTTTTCTCAACTTTACACTTCTTCGATTCCACTGTGAAATAAATCAAATATTACTATTACTATTGCTGAAAAAAACTGCAAATTACATTTTAGAAAATTTTGTAGACTTTCATACCTTGTTCCCTTTCCTGAGAACTGAGGCGTCGCTTCAGTTTATTAAAATCTTTATCTTTACGGTGTGAATGAGAATCTTTTGTTGAGGCAGAAACACCTGAACCAGTGGAAGATTCACTAGTTCGATGTTCCTTTTCATCTTTCGCTTTTTCCTTGCTTTTACTCTTATTGTGATGGTGGTTGTTGACATTTTGGTCGGGAGGAACAACCAAACTACAGTTTGGTGTTGTTACACTGTCATCATTGCTAACTCTTTTGGAATCTTTTTCTTTCTTGTCTCGACTGCTGGAAGAGCAAGGCTTTTGAGCACTACCAGAAGTAGTATCTCCTCTGGAACTTGAACTAGTAGGAGTGGTTGCAGCTGATATAGTCGGCGTCGAAGTACCACTATTTCTCCGTTTCTTGTCTCTAGAATCCCTTTTTGTATCTTTCGATAACACCATTGGGGATTGAACGCTAGCTACGACAGCTACAGTTGTTTCTGCAGGATGGTTTCCATGATGTACAACTGAAGGCTCCGTTTTTATAATACTTACTCCTTTGCTAGAGAGTTCGTCTTTTGCATGCACAACCTTGGCAATATGATCCTTCGTCAAAGTTGTTGGAGTTTCTTTGACGCACTTCCGCGCGGCCTCTAGTACAGGTGGCTGCGTCGTTTTTTTAGTGTTGGAGGAATCTTTACTTGCCCCTGAAGTTGTACGAGAATCAGCACTGACACGACGTTGTGTGACTTGATTTGGGGAACACGTCGTTGAAACTGGTGATAGGCTGGAACCTGTCGTGGGGCTGCAACTAGCACTAGAAGTAACTTGAGCACCACTAGTTGCCGCACGCTTACAGTCCAAACTCACAGACCGCTCAACCCTAGGTACACTTGCACTATTCGTGGACTGACTGACGGCATTCTCACTTGGCGACATATTTGCGCAGACAGTTGAAGCACTTTTGTTGGTAGTAGTGCTGCGGTGAATGCTTACACCAGACAGTGTTTCCGAAACAGTTTTGCGGAAACTATTTGTGACGGGAGAAGTTGGGATAGTTTTCACGACAGTTTCTATCGTCACCTTCGAATCAGAAACAGTAGAAATTTTGGCAGAAGGTTCAATAGAAATTGATTTTTCATTAGGCTTGGCTGCTGCTGAGGCCCACATTGCGTTAGTACAAGGACTATTGCTGTTTAGTTCTTTCACACAATTCTTTGACACACTGGCCGTTACAGACTGTTGAGATTGTATTTTAGCACCTACACCCTGATGACTGGCATTAACAATCCTAGTGGTAGGTCCAAGAGGGGTGGTTGTAGTGGGACTTTGAAACACAGTTACACTATGAGTAGGTGATGATGGTTTGGCAGTAGGTGATACTAAAGTGGTGGTAGAGTTACATGTCGGAGTAACAGGCGTAACAGGTGAAGTTGGTGTGCGCCCAAGTGCCATCCGCCAGTTACCTGGTATTTGTGGCGCACATTTGGCCTCATACTTTTCACCAAAGTTTTCAAGCCTTTTCGTGTCTTCGTCAAACACTGATTTTTTAGCCAATAGTGACTTGACAATGTCTGAGGGTTGGTGACGCATTTCATCTAGGTCCAAAACCTTATGTTTTATTCGAGGGAAACGAGTCAAGGAGGAAACTTCAGAAGAATCTCCCAGAGCCGGAGAGGAAGAGATCGTAGTTGAAACAGTGGTTCTGGAACATGCATCACCCAAATTGCTAGACCGATGAAGAGGCACAGCAGTTCTAGCAGATGTGCGATTTCCTTCCCACTGGTTGTACTTGTCGTGAAAAAGCGAAAGTCTTTCATCCAACGATTTTTCTGTAGGAGAGCTTCTAGGCGATGAACCAGACTCAGAATCGGAAGATGAAGCTGCCACAGCGCTTTTGTCATTCGTTGGAATACAATCGGCTAAAACACACAGATTCCCACTATTGTCTTCCGTTGGTGCAGCACAAGGACTCTTTAATTCATCCGCACTATCAACGGATGCACTTCGCCCTATTGAGTAGTTGGAAACGGGTTGTTCTCTACCATCACTGTGCGAGTTTAAATCAGAAACGTCGGAATCGTGCCAATTAACCACGTTTGTACTTTTTGAGGGAGCCAGAATGGCATCATTATGTCGATCACTTGCGCTCACTTTCGAATCAACATAAGGACTCGGTGATATTGTTTCACAATCACTGGTAGATGAGTTCATCACAGACCCTGAACCTTCGTACTGCGGTGACTTAATGGGGCTTTTAGAGATAATGGTTTCACTTAAGCGTCTGTTGATCAGCTTTGATTCATTACACACAATCGCACCTACAGTTCCATTCCGACTACCACTGCTGTAATGAGGAAACCGTTGCAACGCGAAACCAGGAAGGGGCAGACTAAGTGGCTGTTCTAATTTGTTTAGATTTGCCACGTGTCGAGATGACACTTTCACTGATACGTTATTGTTTTCACTTGCAAAGAAACTTTCTGGATTCTCATCACAGAGTGGAGTACCGGGTCTGTCGTCACTCTCTTCGCCACCTTCGGATCCTAAAAATAAACCAGGATTAGGTAAGGATACTTCACGACAGAGTTTTTCAACTAATGCGTTTACGGATGTCCTTACCATTCGTGTACATCGTAGAAGACGTGGTATTACTTCCCGAGTCTGCAGAAGATCTTCTAATTTTATTTTCGTTTGGCTTTTTCCGTGGATCTACCAAGCCTGAAACAGTATAGTCATAATTAATTCAGTTAATTCCATGATTTTACGAAATCCAACGTACGTATTCTGACGTAGTTTAAGATTGATTTACAACAGAGCGATACTGTGCTTAATCTTAACCATTCGGATTCTTAAAAATTACCTGTTGTAACTATACTAGAATCCCCGGCTTTACCACTTGTTTCCAATATTGGCAGTCCAAGGCCTGGATCAGGCGAAGCTTTTCGTACAGTTTCTACTTTGGGTTCAGGGGAAGTGCTAGAGACTCCATCTACAGCGACAGCCACAATAGCAGATTTTGATGCCGTTGAATTTACGCGAGCTACAAATGTAAAAACAAGACAATGATATAAAATAATCGGACATCCATATATTTTTATGCTCTGACAGTGCACAAGAGACACTTACAAAACTCGTATTTGTTGTGCTTGCCAATTCCATGATTGGTAGTATTTTCGTTAGCTTCATGTGCATCAACTTCCGCACTAATAACATCACTGGATGACGTAACAACGGCGGAATCGGTTTCATGACAGTTGAGATCAATTTTGCAATGTTCTACTTTTCCAGTTCTGATTCCTGCAACAGAATCATCGACTAACCCGCTTCTTTCTGTATCTGGACTTAGGGAGCTGGAGTAAATATCCGGTCGGCGATAAATTCTTGCACTGCACAGGCCATTTTCGACGTCTCCACTGATTAAACTCATAACGCCCTTGTCCTCGCGCAGTATGCATCCCGAAGCACTTTCAGGGGAACCTGACTCATCTAGCAACCTCAGGTGTGTCAAAGGTTTTGAGGATTCGAAATCCAAATCACTGTTGTTTCTGCAAAATAGAATGTTGAATTCAAGAAATGCTTCCTTTCAAACTGATCTATGCAAAATCAAACTTTCTCTATCAACTACTGTAATTACCTTCTAGATATTCGGCGTGCGGAATCTTTACCACTCGGGATGTCCACGTATGACGATGAAGATAAGCTCCGATGATTGCTACTAGGTAAGGTATCGGCAACCGTACCTCGTCCACTGCCGTTAATGCGTTCTAGGAAGAGCCGGACACACTCAGGTGAAGTGAAATCCACGTGTATGTGCTTACCTTTTATACTCCAACTTCGTATTTCCCGAATGGCGGTTTGAGCGGATGAGATCTGAATGAAAATCAGCAGTTCAAATTAAGTTAAATGAAATAATAGTTACAATACACAAACAGAATTGCAGTTTATGCGAAATGAACATTACCTCGTCAAACTGAACAAGCGTAAGATTTCTTTCGGTATCTGAAATGACCCTGGATATAGCACCGTACTGGCTACATCGGCCAGTTATAGACTTCTCGCTAAAACCTTCAGTTCCGTCCAACAGTAACGTAGCCGAAGGAGCCGTGCGTACAAAACTGACTCTTGCCTCACGCGACTTGCAAATATGGCGTACCCACTGAGCTCTAATGGCGCTTGCGATATCCACAAATTCACAAATAGCGTCCGTGGACGTTCCCTTCATACGTAGTGACTGAAACAAAGATATGAGCTGAATTTAATCCAATCTGGATAACAGCACATGATAAAAATATGCATGCAAAGTCAACTTACAACGATGTCGCCACATTGCCCCAACTCAGCTTTGAGTTCAGCATAAGTTATGTTAGTATCTAAACCAGTTATCAGGACGGTTCGGGTGGGTATGCTGACGGACGCAAATTCGTCTTCACTTAGTCCCCTGAAAATTAAATGTGCAAAAGTGCTTTAAACTCTAGCTAAGTAGGGAACTACCGCACAAATTACACCACAATGGTGATTGGCCTACCTGCTGTCTTCATCGTTTATGCCACTTCCTTCATCACCTCTGTTACTGTAAAACCTGGAGACCTGAATTTTACATCCAAAAAACTGCTTGTCCTGTGATGATTCGACAGCTCTGTTGGCATGTTCGGAAGATTTGAAACAAACAATGGCATATCTATCGGACCCCGTTCCAATTACTTTCACAGACGACACTTTGCCATGCTTTTTGTACTCATGATACAGACCATCCTTCAATGATGTGTCAGTCGATCTGGTGGGTAGGTTACGTATTCTAATAGCCGACTGCAATTCAGAAGAATTTAACTTTCGCCGCTGATTGTGATGATGGTTATGATGATGCCCGGACTGATTGATGCTTCGACTGAAATGGAAAGTTTAAAAACCCGTGAGTTTCTTATTTTGAGATTGTATCGTGTTTCGTTCTTATGCTAGCAATTACTGTGGAAAATAGTCCTCAAAAAAGCATTATATAACGACAATCGGCAATCCCGAAGCAACAGCGTAGCAGCCATACATTCTGTGCTAGCATAGCTGACAATTAAGTGGAAGCCACTTTTAGCGCATCACACAGGTTGTGCCAGTATGCAAAACGACAGTTCATAAACTTTGCAAAGTTAAGTTATAACAGTACCTTGGGGAGTAAGATTTTGCTGATGACGGTGAATGGGATGGGGAATGAGGTGTAGTAATAAGCTTTCGGTGAGGAGACGGCGAAGAAGATTCGGAGGATGTTGGGCTTGCTGGCATGTGAGGAGATCGCGAACTGTGACGAGTTCGAGTTGAATCATTGAGTCTGCTGCTAACGAGCCGAGATCGACTATACCTTCAAATTTAAAAAACATGGGTAAACATCCACGTAAACAGAACAAATGGCCCAGCAATATTGCATTGTTATTGGTCCTGGCATTAAGTTAGCAAGCATAAAAACCCTGAACCCTATCGCATACAATTAAACGCTTTCCATAAACATGTAGCGGCACCTGTAAAATGTAAGTCTCTGACTAGTTTTTGAAAAATTTTTACCTTCGCCTAGAATATGAATTTTGATGAAAACGATTCCCCGGTGAGCCCCCTCTAGAGCTTGAGTAATGACCGCTAGAAGTATGGTGAGGCGGAGATCTTGATCGAGCTGAGCTCACACTTGTGGAAACGCTAGAACGAGATCCAGACCTTGAGCGAGATCCTCCGCTGCTCCCCCGATCCGAGCTTCCAGATTCACTAACCGATCTATGATAGTAGAATCAAGATTAAATTTTAGCTTAGTAGTAACAAATACTTAACAGTAGTGGTGAAGCCGTATTTTTACCTGGACTTATGCCTTTTACTATGTAAATGCCTTGACGAAACTGAGCTCGCTGGGGAATCAGGTCTACGGGTTGCCTTGGAACTTGTTTCATTTTGAGGGGTATGAGATGAAGGGGGGCCTTGCGGCCTTTCATCAACTTCGGAATGGGCAGATGGAGCGTACCGTCCGTCGTTGGGGTAACCCCATGGAACACGATAATTCCTGAAATTGTTGAGAAAACGTTGGTTACAATTTTTTAAATTTAGCTAGTGTTGAGGCATTGATTTTTAAGATTTTTGTACCTATCGCTTGGAAAGTTAAGCCTATTGCTGTGGTACATGTGCCGATGTTCCCGTCGACCCCTTCCTCCATGGAAGCCATGACCGTCACCTCGTCCGCGACTAAAGCTTTTCGGTTGCTCATAAAAATGACTAGATGAGTCGTCCGATTGCCTACACGAGTAAGTCAAAAAAGTCTTGATCACATAACTGTTCAAACGACGAAACAAGCAAGACAATTGCATATATATATATATCATATCCAGACAAGGACAGGATGGGCAGAAACAGCTTCTTGTGTCTTACAGAGCCACAAGCATTAGGCCGTTTGGAGCTCCAGTCACGAACACCTGAAATAAGGTTTGGCAGGTAGAAAAGAACGTACCCGTGCTGCAAAGGAAATCTTCGGTACAAACCAGGACCAGCGGGGGTTGCGGTTGGTCCGTTGGTTACACCACTTGATGCTACGTTAGGAACTGAGTTACCCGACGCGCCCGTCGACGCAGGATTTGTACCACACTCGATAGTAGGTGTAGAGGAGATATTATCACCTGGAGAAGAGTTTTCTGTGACACTAAGGGTACGTGAAGGAACGGAACCGGGTTCATGATAGGTAATTTGCAAAGGTTGTCCACCCATTGAGTGCACAGCCCGCAGCGCTTTTGTTGCCGATCGTATATCAATAAATGCAACCGTAGCGCATTTTCCAGGCCGCCCCCCAGTGCCCCCGGTATTGCTAGGGATTCCAGATTCATCTGGCAAAAACTTGACACTTTGTACCCGTCCATGTCTGAAAAAATATATAGACGTAAACATATTTTTAAATCCACAAAAATTTGCTAAAAAACTGCTGATAGACGGCAGTACATCCACTGCATTTAGTACGAAAGAAACTCAGTAGCTTAAGGGACGGTAAGCTCGTTTCATCGGTTCTAAGATTGATCGAACGGATTCATGTAACTGTTCTTTTCAGCTTAAAACTTTCTACATTATTGTGGCTGCTATTATTGCTATATTGCTTTTAAATGGCCTGCGAAACAAAATGAATGGGATCTATGTTTGCGTCGTTGAGTTCTGAATTCCTTGATCTTTAATCGGAATACGTACTTCTATTTTCAAACTTACTCTATTTTGCTCCCTTCACAAAAATTTTTCTTATCATGGCAAAAATAATCTGGAACTGGAGGATATGCTCTCTTCGTATCTCTGCGATAAACATTGCAAGCTTGAGTAAGCCTTGGTGGAGAAACTCTTTCTTTGCTCATGGTGGAACTACCCTTTTCTTAGCCACTTTAACTTGCTCGTATGAACTGGAATCAATTCAACCACTTCAAAAACATGCACACCAGGTGTTTCATAAAACCACTTGGCACGGATCACTTAATAAGGACGTTAGTTTACACTTGCTGTTATTCCATTGTCCTGACTAAAATACTGAAGTAATTGTGTAAAAATAAGACGGATAGAGCGATCGAAGGTGATATTTGATTCAAATTTAGACTGATTCCGAGCAGACATTAAGATGATATATTTCCATCGACCAAATCTTGATTTTAAGTACCACTTTTCACTGCAAACCATCACTGAACTAGCACAATAACTTCTGGAGACTACTAAGATGTCACAAAATAACAAAATTAGAAAAATTTTTGGATAGCATCAGTCGTAGTCTCAACAGCGCACTATTTCCGCAGCAAGGGCAAAATAAGGATCACAAAAAAGACAGCAAGTATTGATGCTCATCATCAAATAGGGAATTATTTTTTTTTCGACTAGCCACCATGCAATCACGAAGTCGCAAAATACAGGAAGCAAGCAAGGAAACTATCAACTTTTATTTATACAACTCACTTTCATAAAATCTGGTGGAATGGAATATGTTCGTGTTGTAGCTTTAGCTCTAACCACAAGACTTGCGATAGCTATTTTATCACTAATTCTAATGAAAGCCATCGTCATGTTTCTATCCGGCCAACTTTCCGTGTAGTATACGCGCTCAAATGTGCGAATTGTTCATGACTTGCTTGGGTATAAAGTCAAACCAACACAATGGTGGTCAACAATCACCTTCGCTCGCCATTAGACAGAATAATCTACTTGTATTTGGTGATATGCGTCTTCATAGTTTATTTAACGCTACTAAACTGCGACCAAGATATGTGAGAATAACACGTAAGCGACGAATTGGAAAGCCTGAACTGTACATACAAAACGACTCTTAACACTGGAGATCGGACATACACGTATTCGATTCATACCTGAAACCTTGTGGTTATTGTACACCTGGATAAAGATTAAATACAGTCAACAGAACATTGGAAACGACAGACTCCATTCTGGCAGGGTTATGCTGATGCTGATATAAAGCACAGTTGACATCAATTAGTACCATAGTGCATACATTCCTACGGCATACATAGAACGGGAGTCTTTTGCAATTTTTATCGCTGAGGTCTATTCATCCATTCCATGCGTAGCCTTTATAATAATTTGCAAACTTCGGGAAGTCCCACCTCCTAAGCTGATCACATCAGCTATTCGTATTATATAACGGCTCGACTCTACTTAATTTCCACACGTGCGCTACCTTAATCTTTTCTATTCAGTTCATGTCATGCACCAAGCACGAAGCTTCCTGTTGTGTCTCTCATCAGCTGAAAATACTTTGCATCCATAACATTAATCTGGAAAAGTTAATTCGCAGCAAATCCAATACCAATACAGGAAGGTTGAGCAACCTCTACAGTTCCAGTTGTCATGGAATCACTTCGTCTTTGCTACCATCTTTTAACGCTCTTCATGAAAACCAAGGTGCTGATGGTTCACGTCAAAACTGCTGCAGTACTAGCTTCCCCATTTATTTTCCAAAGCATTGAAGGCATGTTTTCTATCTATTTTCTCAAGTGCGAGGTATGTACCAACCAGGGATAAAAGATTACTTAATTGATGTCTGACTACTGGATTACATTAAAGCACAAGTAGCGGAAATCCCGACACAATTAATTTGAGCATGTGTAAGTTGAGGCATGGGATAGACGGAGTTTGCAAAACAGATTACAAGCATCCTGAGGAAGATTTGAGCAAGACGAAGTGCGGTTCTGGCGGGTCGTTGAACAAGGAGGTTTTATTACAAATTGCATTACGCTCATTCCTAGCCTACCTTATTGCGTTTTCTCAAGGTGGGGCATGGGATGTGGAGGATGAGAGAAACGGTACATCGTGTTAGTTGTCATTAAAGGATGTTGAACGGTAAAGCAAATCGTGAACACCGATGCGGTGGCTTGATCTACAAAATAACCCAGGGTTGGAAGACGGCGAAGAAGCGGTACTACAGACAGAGATGCTGGCAAGCAATGACTAAGAGATAGTCCTCATTGGACTACTCTCTTCACATCCGTATACATCACACGCATCTCTCCGTCTTAATGCATCAAGTCTCACAGTTGAAGATAGGACACAACTCATTCGAAACTACATTTCTATTCATAGTAGCTAGTAAACATGCTCGTCTCATGATGATTCTGCTGCCTACCTTCGTTTCGTACTTCATTCCGATCCGTATATATTGTAATTTTCAATCCCACACCCACATTTCACTGAGTAAAACAGAACATTGGACTCTCGAAAAGGCAAACATCTATGAGTTCCTCATTATTATTATTGTTATTATTATTATCATCATCATCTTGCGTTCTCAGGAGAGGCAGCATTTGCCTCGGCTGTACTTGCTGCTCCGTATCAAGGAGTGAGAATTAGAGAAGTCATGTACAATACATTCTTAGGCCACGAATAAGATCTAGAACGGTAAATGTACTCGTTACTTTGTGACTAAAAAGGAGCTTTCTGAACGTAATCAGTGATGCACATAGCGACACAATGATTTTATCGTATTCCTTCTACGTTTTATCCATTGAAAATTGCCAGCTACCTACATCTCCATCGAATTTTTGTAAAGAGCAAGCGTAGCATGGCATAAGACATTACGGCACGACGCGTGCTTTGTATCATCCACATTTCTTCTACCGACCTTTCGTGAACATTAACTTGCTCAAATCATCAGAAGGAATTCGGTACTAAACAGCGCTTTACATGCATCCTGTATAAATGGCCTAGCCCATACTATCTCAATAAGAACCCACTCGGAGCTTAAAAAGTCATGTTACGGGACAACGGAGAAAACTGTTGAAAGTTGACTCCATACCAAGCCTTCGTAGCAAGAGACACAAGAAAATAAAAGAATTGTTGCGAGAATACAGTTTCCGTACATAACTTCATGGTAAAACTTGAAAACTTACGCGTAACCGAGTTAGGACTAATACTTTACTCACACGCGAATACCATTCAACAGTAGTAGACATAACATGGTAGACCAAACTGATCGGGCACAACGTGGAAATAAGAAAATCTATAAATTTGGAACTTTCATACGTTCCCGTTCCTGCAAAGTCAGACGGCCAAGTACATAAAACTGGCCGGTAACGCAAAGCTAAAAAAAATAATCCCATGGTTTCTTACACGATTTGCAGTCTCTAGGAAAGCTGTACTGTTTCCGACGAGTGCTATCGTCAATGGAACCTTTTACTCCAGACCAAACTATCACCAGCTTAGAATGCCTGTATCCTCCTATCCAGCGGTTACGTGAAGAGAGGAAAAAGTAGTCACAGTCACATGAATCCAACAGCAACGCCTGCTGAACGTACGGAAGGGCAACCGGAGTCATGAACATAGGGCGCAGAGTGAAGTTTGCCCTCGTACAAGGATATGGGGAAAATACCCGATTTCATAGATTCTGGCGGGTGACTCGGGTAATTCTCTCTCTCTCTCTCTCTGCACAGACTACACATAACAACCTAAAGTTTTTCGCTTGAGAGTGCATGTGTGCGGTCTCTTGAATACATCCTCCCCTCTCCCCGTCCAACCCAAACTGTAACTCAATTCTCTGCAACAAAAGCCCAGATCTGGCACCAACAACCGTTGGAACAACTCATTTGTGAGGGATGGAAGGTGAGAAGCGCGCGGAATACACTTTACCTCCAACTTGAAGATCAGTGCGGCTCTCATTTATCAACGTGGCATCGTTGTAGAACTATAGGTTCTATGCTCTCTCGTTCTCCTCTTTACTTCCCAAGACTCCAAGCAGAAAAATCCTCAAACCCAAAGCTGTACTCTGTCCTGCATGATGTGTCTTCTGTAGCCAACGTACCATTATCCGTTCTATTCTCTCTTCTTTCCATTATCCTTTTCTCAATTTACTTCAAGATTCTCCTTTAGCTTACACATACACACAAACAATCGCTCAAGCTTCATCCTTGGTACTACTAAATTTTCTGTATTTTGAGCTTCTCACACGAGTGTACTGCCGCCATTTATACATATATATACACATTCAAAGCAAAATGTGCGCACATTCATCTTTTGCTATTTTGCATTGTTGCTCCTAATACTCATTCTGATATACGCGAAGGAAGTAGCTGAATTTAAACTCAATCTCGCCTGCTCAAAGATTAATCAAAAAATTACTTCTATGGTACGCAACTTTTCTAACGGCTTCGCTTCTTCATTAGTAAAACTCTCATAGGATACTCAAAGGTTAATTGTTGAGAAAACTTCATGGAGTGATTCTTGAGAAATCAATAGTTTAGTAAGCAAGTATTCTTATAGACGAACTTATCACCATCGAATGTCATTAACCAGCATATATCCAAAAATAACTGACTTGCAAGTTTATCGCTTTCAGTGTGTGCATAGCGTACAATGCGGACACAAGCAAGAAGCAAGCCTTCCTCTTTTCGATCCTGCGCCACAATTCTATGATTGCAACATTTTTGACCACCGCGCATGAAATAATTTCAAAACAAGACACATGGACTTGCACTGGGGGCGGGTACCTAGAAGTATGCAAAAGATAAACCTAATAACAGTCGGTAAATTGAAACGAAACAGCCAGGGTGCGGATGAATGGCGTTCCAGATCAAGGTAAATCGCAGGGAAATCCGACTGCTTCAAATTATTTTGGAAGAACTCCGAAAATTCAGCAAATGTATTTAGAGTTGTAATTAGCATGCTTCAAATATCGGGTAAAACCTTAAATTAACCAGAATATACCATGATCTTGACCATTCCAGATGGACTCAATTCAGTGATTGAGATCTCAGGAATTCAGCGACAAAAATTGTACAAGCGCTGAGTATTTTACAAAATTGGCTTGCTCAGCAACTGAAAATATGCTTTCCGTATCGCAGTATTTTTTTCGCGAAATCGGTGCAACCACAATCACAGTACCACTAATCCGTAAATCTACTGATAAAGAATCTGCACATGCGGTTGGCAAGTTTTTTGTTTTTTTCTGACTTCAACCAATTCATTGCTGCGAATGGATGCCTCCTTCTGACTTACAGAACCAAGATTTGGCTCAAGAATCACGGAATTAAATATTCTATGATGATTCCGATTTCAAAAGCTTGTCCACCTAATTAATAGTCAAGGCATTGGAAAGACTGACAAATGTTATTTGCTGTCAGTAGGACGCTTTATCATGCTATGTGGTACATAAGTCTTCAATTAAAGAACTAAAAAATTACTGTAGGCAGCAGAAACCTAATTGCAATGAATTGCTGATAGTAATTCCTCAGATTACAGTCGACGAGTTGATCTCTACATATGCAAGAGATTGACGAAATAGGAAGTTGGACATGGGTCAAACCGTTTTTCAACATCTATGATGACTCGATGAGTATTGTTCATATTAAAACATTTTTTCCTGTAAAACGTGCCTAATTGAAACTAAAAAGACAACTCAACAGCCGCGTAAGCTGATCGGCTCAAGGTTCACGTGAACCAAGCTCAATTCAGTCGCGTGTTCCAGCTTGATATCCTGAAGCATAACGCACATAATAAGAGTACAATGATGCTATTGTTGAAACTAACTCAAGATGCAATTCTGTCTGGTAGAAAATATTTAAAAACGACCTATCGGCCTATTGCGATTGGTACTCAAAATTAAGGCTATCATATCTTCGATCGTCACATCCAGGAAGCTATTTTGAGACTTTTGGTTCTGGAATTAGACGCTACAAATTTAGCCAGATGGTTGAAAAAACACACCTCCTCGGCTCCAGTTATTCGTTGCACTTGTTAGAGGTTCAACGAGCAAAAGTCTCACATCACATTGCCATCGTTGAAAACTTAATACTTTTAGGATTTGGGTTAACCTTATGCATATAAGCATCATACAAACCAATGTCATGACAACAATTACAAGACTCTTTAGACTATGAAACACAGCTCTTAACAAATACACTACAGGAGCATTTATCTACTAATTTTGCCAGCTTTTTGATCAACAGCTTCGAAGCACTCCCAAGAGTGAGCCATGGAAATCCCAAATATTTCTTATCGGACTTGTTCCACAAGCACATTTTCCTTGTAAACTTACTTAAAATCCACACAACGTGAATTTATATTTTTCACAAAACGTGTTTAAGCGGCATTTCCGCTGACCCCCAACTAACACTATGACAATCGAAGCGCCGAAGGCATACGAACCCTGCAGGCTGCAGGTCATATTTTTCACAAATACATCGGCGAGATCTACTAGGTGAAGTAGGCAAAGAAAGAATTTCCAACTCGACGATTCCGTACTCTATCTAATTTATTCATGTGCTCCAGCACTGATTGTTCGTTGTTACTTGACTTTCTCAATCCAACATTTTCCGTGGTAACTGACAATAACCGAAGATAAGAAATTGACAAAAACTCACCTTTGAAACAGTTCCCGAATCTGTTCCTCTCGCACATTTTCTGGTAGATTTCCAATCCACAAATGCCTTGTTTCTCTCACCATTATCTCACGTATCACCAATAGCTGACAAAGCTGATAAAATCCTACGGTTATTCATCAGTGATTCCTTGGTTGCGTATTTCCGACTCATCAACTTTGAATAAAAAAACAAGGCTGGAGATTTTTTCACACTGAAAACCACACAACTTAATCGCGGCGACAATGAGACTTATAATCTGCCAATTTTAATTTTCCATGGCAGAAGTGTGTGTGTACGGTTAAATGCCGTACAGGATTTTTGATGGGTTACCTACGGTAACTCTTCAACAACTTGTGTGTTGCCTGTTCACATGGGTAGGGCGAATATTCACCAATGTGGTAAATAAAATTTTTGTCACTTGCACCAAGTGTTTCCACGGATCCAAACTTGTTTTTTGCAATGATTTGCTAAGAATTTCATCACTGTGGCTTCTTCACACTAATAAATCCGAGAAGTTGGATCAGGTTATAATACAGCTCTGGCTTCCACTAGTGCTCACATGATACCAAGACCAGATCTTACGCACGCACTTGCAATTTAACGTGCTGACTTGTTGGCGCACTTATTTCCACGGCAACTAAACACAGAGTAAAACGGATGACATCTGGACAAAACTTGGGTGAAATTTATCCAGATTGAAAAATCCACGATGCAGTTGCGAAGATTTGAATTTTTGTTGCCTCATTGGAATGAATGATCTAGTAAAGGAGCTGCTCGTATAACACTACACTAACGCTGTACTCCATCCATCGTCTGCCCGTCCCCATCGCGCTCTCTGCCTCTCTCTCCACAAACTTTCCATGTTGTTGTGAAGTCGTACCACCTTGGCTGCCAAACAGGGGAAGAAGGGTGAACAGAGTTTAGCTCGGGGTTCTTTCATAAAATTCCTTGCATGAAAAGAGGAACTCTCTCAAGACAGGATTTTACGAGACAGAGAGTCGGAAGCAACTTCTCTCCTTGAGGTTCCTCTCTCTCACGTATCATCTTGCGTTGCCCGTCTCCATTCTCGCTCTGACGTACAAATGCATACCGGGGTGGGGGAGGACCAAATCATTATTAGCTGCATGGTCTCCGCCAGTTTTTGATTGCGGCATGCCGGACGGCACGGAAGCACTAGCTGTCTTGCCTCCGAAACCCGCTGTACACTTGACTATCCTTCTCCTGTTTATTCCTCCAACATGAATTCATGTATGCTGCATCCAGCTCAGCAGTACATGGCGTGACGCAATTCGCACGTAAACACAAAAAACAGTACTACGAGATCCCATGATGTAGAGAGGGATGCGGAGGAGGTGTAAAAGAGATTCTGAATTCCTTCAATCTTCAAATCAACCATTGCCTATACACGTTTGGGTTTTTCCATGGACACACAAACCCTTTCATTGCTACATATCTGGACTGCCCTTGGGACTCCAGGAGATGCTTACAGCGCAGCGTTGTGAAAGCGTCCAAGAGTTACAGTGTGCGAACCAGTGTTTTTCCCTGTGGCTGCCGTACGTTGTACAAAATACGTACAAATAAATTTGCAATTTAAAAACATGCACGGCATCAGCATTACTCTCGAAGTTTATGCTTCGTCCCTCCTGCACACCTCATGTGCTCTTTAGTCCTTCGTCCTTTCTTTCCTTCGTGTGAAGCTTGTTCAACTTTGGTTTCGTAGTCAAGGATATTGTTACACGATTACACTTATTTTGCGACGAGTCAAATGAATTCAGGAGACTTTCGGAATAACCACGCATGTGATATTTCTTTGCTAGCTAAAATTCGCGTGCGAAGTAGCAACACTTGCTGTTGATCAATCATTTATTTGATATTCTAAATTTCTGGAATCTCTACACTTCTCTCTCATTGTGCGAAGAGCAGCGGAAGGCTGGAGCTCTGATGAGAACTTAAAGGGTGAGAAGATTTCGTTTCATCATCAGCTAACCCTGGGAATGGTAGTAGCTTATGAATGGAATAGGATCTCTACTGCTGGATTCTGGTCTTTCGTCCAATCTTTATGTGTGAGAGGGATGGATTGAGGAAAACAATTTATGCGTTTGAGACATGACGAAATTGTGAGAGAGAAATCGTTGCTGCTCTGACTACACGACCTGGTATCTCGTT
>VRMD01000190.1:0-35489 GCA_009872375.1 Sminthurides bifidus
GTAATGTAGAGCTGGTTGTGAGTAACGCAATTACTAAAGGTCTTACTCGTAGGGTCACGAGATAAGCAAACCCCCTGATTTAACTATTTCCAGTACATGTTGTGCTTTGGTTACTCATTTAGCGTCAGTTAAGATTTACTGCGGGCGTATGATTGAGAGATATCTCCCTGCGAGTGAATCAAAATGAATTAGGAAGAGTTTGATTACCAATATGTAAATTCTGTGTTATGGATCTGAAGAAACATAAATGGAGGTGAAGGAAAGGTCCAGAACTATGCAGATGCAAGTACATATTACGATACGCAAGGTGGAAGACAAGGTGCTTCAGCGTTGTAGGAGGACGAGAATCTGACTGCAGTTGAGGCGGAATCATGTGCATAATGGGAAATACAGTATTATTGCGTAGGCGGCAAAGAAGGACACTAGAGAATTCGACTTAGGTGTGGTGTCCATAAGCCCACTAAAATTGCAATGAAGAGTAACCGACCATCTGTATTAGTCATGTGTCAAGCTTTATGCACTCTTTTTGCAACTCTTGTATATCGAACGAAAATGTTGCCTACTGTACACTCGTTTGCCCGTCATCCATGCTTTTTCATTGTACACAAAAGGGCAGCGAAGCCAAACGTAGAATCCACCTCCAGTAAAATAATTTGATCAAGGAAACTCTGAACACGTGTATAGCTTTATCTAATATGGTCTTATGAAGAGTTAAGATATCCGGTGTGTTTTTAAGAACTGTTAAAAGGCTTTAGACAAAACATAATCAGGGTCCAGCATTATTATGTAGCCATTAGAAAAACATTTAAGGAATTTAAGCGACTTCGAACAGATCGAATTTCAGTAATCGACTGTTAGAAGGTTTCATTTTTCCAAACCAACGCTGGCAATCAAACGAATGAAATAGCGGTTAGTTTTTTTATAGCTTGAGCAGACATCTACGTCTAGCACGGAGTAGATTTTTTCTGTTCCTACTTCAAGGATTCGGACTAAAGACTGACTTCGTGAATAGCCAAGTGTCAGGGTTTGTCAGTTTAGATTAGAGAGACGCCCAAAGTAAATTAATTAAAATGGAACCCTGGAGCAACGAATATGAAAAACTTGATTGCTTCTTAGGTATTCGTGAGTAATTTTCAGCTTACGGTCAAGTAATATGGGGAAGAGTAAAGGAGAATGTGTAGTAGAAAGTAAAGCATGAAATCAGGAGGGACTAAAACGCTTATTTTATCTCCATCACCTCGTGCAGATAAATGTAAGGAGTTACGACTTCTCTGAATGACTTTCGTCTTTAATCAGCGCTATCATCGGAACCCGGAAGGTCGAAATGACGATAATTAAGTTCCCTACCAGAGAAAAGATTCTAATTTTGCTTGGTGTTTCATACTGTGGTGCATAACATCGATTATCGAACCAACATAGGACTAAAACAAACTTGAACCGAGTTCAAATCAGACTCATGCATTATGACCGAGGAAAGACTGGAGGTGAAGTAATTTTAGAATCGCTGTGGTAAAACTGATTCATTTGAGTTTGGCGATGCTTCCGGTAATTAGCGAAGCGATTGCTGGTTCTGAGAGTCTTAAATTCTGGTGTGCGTCCAAAGTGAAGCTTCTTAGTCTGCAAAGCCATGATAAAGGATTTAAAAATGAACAAAGTATATTCTTCCTTCTATTTGAACTTGGTGGTAGCCGTATCTAGGTAACGATTGTATTACGAAGCCCTTTGACGTATCATGAAACGATTATTGTTTTAATTATCAAATACTCTTTTGGACAGAATGAATCGCTTTCCTGCATCTCTGACTCAGTCTTAAGATCGCTTTTCTTTTGTAGTCGTCAGTCTATCCCTAACTATGAAATTGAAACACTGTCTTCAATTTATATCTAGGATTATAGAGACATGTGCGGTAGCTAAAGCCTCATTTCATTGGCCGGGACTGTCTGTTTATGGTTAGCGCACAAATTAGGTTATCCGTAGGTTACGCAGAAGAATCTTTCTTTACCTCACGTGGCAATCGTAGGCGGTCTAAGAGAAATCACTAGGGCTTAGTATGGTGTTTTGACAGCTGAATGAGCGACTTGAGTGTCCTCCGCAGTACTTGATGCATGGCAAAAATTACTGGTGAATATGGTCACATGCATTTCCTGCGCACTAATGGTGCGAAGTCGTTTATTGTTCAAAAGTTACTGTGGTGTAGGAGTAGGCGATGTTAACTGTTAGGTTCGTAATTCAGCTATTTTACCATAGCTGCGACTCATTCATGATGCAGCATGTGTACTTATCGTTTTCAAGCTGAACCTAATCCTTCTTATTTCATAGGTATATGCAAGTGCAGAGAACGAAGGAATGCATTGCTGGTAATGGATCACAACATGTATAGTGCCATTTCTGGGCAGTTATGCTGGTAAAACTGCAATAAGTTCGGGAACTGTAGACAACTGCGCTGAAGTGCTGATCTTTAGGAATAATTTGTTGTAGGGAACTAGATGTCTGCATTTTTTTGTCGCTTCTGGTCAATGGTGGTGGGGCTGTAATGGCTCTTTAAAATTGGCCGAAGAGGGCAGAACACGATTGAACAGCCATGAGCGCACCGGATTTCTAAGCTCGCATTATGGTGCCAAACCATTCGGAGTGCAAATAGTTTAAGAGAATGACCATGGACCTAGCTTCCCGCTCAAAATTTCTTCATTGCATTGATTGATAAAAGATTAGTTGCGGATTGAATCTGATATCAGATAGGTAATAACTTGGGGTTTAGATTGATTTTGAGGTGCGATCATAATTACGTACTTCAGCAATGGTGAACCGAGCGCGGAATTACTAATCACTGATTGTCGTCATAAGACCTTTAAAGCGTGATTTGTTGTGTTGTACGCACTATCACTGCAACACGCACGTGTGAATGTAGCTCAGAAAAAATGGTTTTTGATTTTTGGATGCACCATCCTACAAACTCGTTAGCATGCATGGCCTTACGAGGCCTCAACGCCCACGACTGAGTGTCTCAGTTGACTTCGTTGTTTCATTTGGAGTAGTTTTATTACTCACATCCTGCGATAAAGGGCACCGTTGAAAGTCACTTTAAGCATTTAATGGTAGCATTTCAAATGAACTATCTATATTTTGTTTTAGTCGTTCTCTGGCCAATAAAAAGGAGGAACGTACTTATTGAACCATGTTTGATTCGAAACTAGGCAGAAACTTTGAATTATGTTTTTGTGTACAACTAGGAGCGCAAAAGGTACAATCGACTTGGCATACATCAGATCAGGAAAAGCATTAATTGATAGAAAGCATTGAATGCCTTGCTGTAGCGCGCACAGCTGCATTCGCCCGACTTTAAATTAGATCTATCTGGTCTGGATTACAAAAATGTTTGTGTAGCAACGAGAACAAGATAAAATCATCGTGGTATTTTATTGTTGCTTTTGACGCATCTGTTACATTTGATGGATGAGGTTTTCAACCAACGTTGGAGCATTTTTATAATTATCTGCAAGGGTCAGTTTAGTGTCCTTTAAAGTAATAATTAAATGATTATATTAGCCGTGAGGTGACAAGGAGTGTCTGAGTTTTCCGTATTTCTCGCTTGGGAGTATGCGAAGACCGTGACACATCGCATTACGTTACATGATCCATCACAAATGGAGTTTCAGGATGACTNCCGTATTTCTCGCTTGGGAGTATGCGAAGACCGTGACACATCGCATTACGTTACATGATCCATCACAAATGGAGTTTCAGGATGACTTATTACCCTATAACCAGCAACTGGGTTGTCTGCCCTTTTGTGACCTGATATTGACTTAACTCTTTGAGAGAGGTTGTTGGTGGAACTAACGATGTGTGGAAGTACCATCAATTCGAGCTTGAAAACGTCAGGTTATGATTTGATGAGACCGTTGTTTCAAGGCTTAGAAAGAATTAATAAGTGCTCTGGGCAGAAGACTGCCGCCAAAAATGGTGTTTGGTCAAAGCAAGTGTGTACCCGTGAACAGGCGTACGTTTAGGCGTTGAAAATGAAAACTACATTGCCGAGCTTATAGTAGCTCTTGTAGGTGATGCAACTACAAGGACTGGTGGAGAGATGAAAAGCGTGAGAGACAGAACAGAACGTAAAGATGTAGCAAGAGTCGTGTATCTCCAAATTTGGGAATGGGAGATGGGTGTGTAGCATTGCAACAGTCTTTAGCTATTCCGTCAGGTACGGATTGAAGAGTTTATTACAGAAGCATCTTCTCCCAGTAGAGAAGAATTTCGCACTTACGCTTGTCGTGCAAACATCAAGTTAAACAGATAACCTGTGGTAAACGTTAACTTTCAGCATTGAATTCCAGAGCACAGTTTTCTATCAATTCAAAAGCCATAGATAAAAAATGTTACGTGTTTCCCCTTGTATAAATTTGTTATGCACATTATCACATGTTTGTTGCTAAAGCGGTCAAGTCCAACCAAGGTTTGAAAACTTGGGTGCATACTTACGTTTTACACCTGTTTTCGTTATCGTGACATGATCTTGTTCAGCAGAAAGATTAAAATGTGGCTTGTCTTTTTGCACAAATGACATCACAGGTTTTCAAAGTAATCTTTATGGCTATGCTTTGCGCATAAGCGAGGAGCGTGCTTTATGCATGAGTCAACTTTCAGGAATTGTAGTTCGATAGGAAGAAGTCCGTCATGCTTAGTAAGCGTTATTTTAAAGTTTGAAGCACATGAATAGTTAAAACTCGTTGTAAAATGGCTTTTAATGAGTCAAAGAGTGTAGATTTATAGAGCTCGGAGCAGAATTAATAGCTGGAATGAGTCACTCTTTTGCAAAAATCAACCTTAGCTTTTCTGTAAGGATTAGGTGATCCAATGGTGCGGGCGAATGCGGATGATAGCCGTGTTTAAGATTTGAGGTAGTCAGGTATCAGCCTTAAAAGTCAGGTTTACTGCATCTGACTTGATTCAAGTAAATGTAGTTGAACCAGGTTTAGTTTGACGTTACAGATGATCCGCTCTAACTTTTTAATATTGGAACGCATGATTTCATATTCAAGAACGAGTTTCTTCCACCTAAAATGCGTATAGTTTATTCTTCTGCTCCCTTTTTCATGCCGCTGCTAGGACTGGAAGCGAATAAAGGTAACTCATATCGTTTTCAGCTTTATTGTAGCGTAATCAGTCAGAAAATTATAGCGCAGCAGACGGAAAGAAGTAAAACCTCTATTATGCTCTCAACATTTCACACGCAAATCACCAATATTCAACAATTACCATAGTTACCAGCAAAGTCAAATGGCTATTTTCAAAAATATTTTTTGAAAAATGAATGGTCCATTTAATTAAGCTGGACTAGGTTGAAGCATAATCAGTTTTGTAACTAGAAATATTTCACTGCAATTACCGTGAAAATTCAAAAGCGCACATTGTAGGCGAGTATGCAAATATGAAGCAATATTGCTGCAAGTGGGCATAGGAAATCACAAGCTTGTGAAGTAGCCTCGCCTCGACAGTTACCGTATTGTATTTTGCATTCAATATGTACTGGTTTAATGACTTTGTGATTTGGTCGAAGTTATAAAAGTTAATGGTTCAGCTGATGTCATTTACGTTGATACATTATAGACATATACCTGCCTTCACGTATGCACAGGATCATGTGCTTGTGATACATTGATTGTAAGTAAAAAATGATAAGTTTTCAATGGCTCAATTTGCGGAAATATAGCTTGCTATTGTTAGCACAACGGGCGAAAATTTCCGCCTCATCACCGGAATGATACATGAAAACCCGCAATCCTCACGTGGTAGTGCATGCAGATTATAGTAGTCATGATCCGATCGTAATCCAATCCAGCCTTTTTCAGTAGGCTAAATTACATTTAATGGCACATGCACAATTCGTTTTTGTGAGCTTGATCCTCACAATGGTTTTTTTCGGGCTTTATATAATAAAATGAATTGAATGTCTGATAATTTCTGCTATAAGGGGTCTTACAACGTGATCATTCCGAGATAGACAAACATTTTTCCAGTCCGTGCTACCCGTTTTCAGCTAAATTGTGTTTCTCTGTCCCAAAATAAATCTACTCACAATTATGTTAGCGCTTTTAATGTTTGCTAGTACGTTAGAGGTTGGTAATCCATAATTATTGATAATTGCGTCATTTTTCGTTTTGATTGTAGTGCGGAAAACGAGTGACCGACCTGTTCGAAGACCTTCGGGATGGACACAATCTGGTATCCTTAGTGGAAGTCCTAAGCGGTGAACATCTCGTAAGTTAAATAATTCAACGTCTTGAATCAGCCACATGTACTGGCAACTTAGAAATTAAATATTTAAAGTATAACGACTTGAATTGACGTTTTATGGTTTTTAGCCACGTGAGAGAGGCCGTATGAGGTTCCACATGCTACAAAATGTAGAGAATGTGTTGCGATTCCTCCGTTACCGCAAGGTGAGTTTTGAACACGTTCACGTTCTGGGGTTGTTAGTAAGCATAATATTAAGATGCATTTATGCTTTTCTAATTTTACAATTGGCTCGTCAAAGGTTTGAACGTGATGCTGTTGGCTCTTTTACTTATGGTCTCTTAGCGAGGCAGAAATGATGGCAAAAGGTTAAAAATAGACATCGAAGCTCCTCATGTGAAAGCGACACTTTCCCTGTCGCTTTCTAAGAGTTTGTAGCATTGAAACTGCCGCGGGAGCCAATGCCATGACTACAACATTTGCTCTGTGATTTGGAAATAAGTGGTAGGATTAGATTAAAATTGACAATGTGATATTTCCAGATCAAGTTGGTCAATATTCGTGCTGAAGACATTGTCGACGGGAATCCAAAACTGACCCTGGGCTTGATTTGGACCATCATCCTGCACTTCCAGGTACGTTAAGCATCAAGTTATTTTTTATTATTATTTCATGACGCTGCATACTTTCACGGTTCCGAAGCGGATGTAATCAGTATTTGTAGAAGTGAGGTGAAATGAAATGTCTGGAGTATTACGTGAGCAGTTGCGAAGCTGTGCTAAAAGTCATTACCTTGCTAGTTTGCTTAAAATGAGTTTTACAAACTACGAGCTTCGTGCAGATAGTGCACTTATGCTCTTCCGTTTTAGATATTCAGTGCTGCTAATTAGTCAGAGCCTTGTACTTTTTCACAACGAAATAAAAAATATGCATCATTTAGCATTATTTATACGTTTTTCACTTGCTGAAAATTGCGATGAAGGTTAATATTATGCAAATCAGCAGGCGGCTGCTCCTAACGTTGGAGCAGAAATTGTGGTAGTTGGGAATGCTTATCATTAGGACGTACACGGATCATGTAGGATTAGTTGTGTTAAATATTATCGTATCGCAGTAACAAAGCCTAGACTTGTTTTTATATTCTGAAGCTTTTAGCGGAAAATATTCTTCTTGCATGTTATAGTATGTACCGCCCTTGCTAAAGTGCTAGGTAGGAGTAGGGCTGAAATGTTGATGATTTGGATTTAAAATGAAAACGTGATTTCACTACGACTTTCTCTTTGTGATTTTGCTGCTTTCTCCTCTCCTTGTCTTTACTCTCTGTGATGGTGATTTAATGTCAAAAACATTTAGGCACTAAAGGTAAGAAAAATCCTTCTATCGAGTAGCATCTTTTGACATTTTCCCTATTTCCTCCGCAACATTTAGGGTAGATACGTTCAAACCGTCTGCGGACTTTATTTCCATAGCTGCAGCGTGTGCGCTTAATTGATTAACCTGAATCGGTTTTCTGCTTCAGTCGTATCATTTTGTTGGTATGTCAAATTCAGTTCTAGGATTAACTTGGAAGAAGGCGAAAGGCATGGACGGAATATCCGTATTTTATTGAAAATACAAGCCATCGGAGAGCAGGAAATGTAGCATTCATGTACAGGTGAGGTGATGGCAGAAATGAGCAAGAGAGGATACCTACCCGAGCGTCATAAATATTTCTGAAGGAAATATAAACGACCTTGGCATGTGACATAAAAACTTCCACACGTCTAAAATACTCGCACATAAGCTTTGAGTCAGTAGTGCGGGAAAATAATTGTATATGAACATGGGGAAACGACCAAACAGGTCACCACACCCTTCCGCAGTAGATGCTTTTAATTAACTTTTTCCACACTTTAGTGATTACAAACTATGATTTCATTGTATTTACTCGCTGCTAGTTGTGTGGCATGCAGTGTACTTGACAAATCAAAAACAGTGAAAGCTTTTATTTTGGCGCACCAAGCAGAAAAAAGAATCTCGTGGCTCTGTAATTTAACCTGCATAGCAAAGCACCTCTTCTAGTACTTGTTAGAACGCTTACCATAGCAACCTCATGCAGATTACGCAGTACGTCATAAATGGCATTCAGAAGAGAGATTGTTATGCCCTTGTTTTTTAGATGATCGGTGCACTGATGTGTGGTGTTGGAGTGGTCGTATTCTGAAAGATCTATATTATGTCTCCATGGTTTCGATTTAAAAATAATTAAAAACTAAAGGTCATGGTTGAAGGAAAATGAGATTTTATGGATCTTCACCATTTACCTTTCCCTTGGAGCTCAGGTGAACTTTCTTTCACAAAGCGTAGTGAGGAGATGGTCTGCATAACATCTGAGGCAATAAAAAAGTATCGAGTCTCTCGGAACCGGCTTTGCTTGAGTTCGGAGGTGCCAGAAGTTTTTCCAGTAAAGCTATGTTGCAATCACGAAGATAAGAATGTGAATCTAACCTAATCAAAATCCAGTGCCCAGGATAGGTAGAATTTTTACTTGAAATACAGCAGTATCGGTTTCAAGCGGAAATAGTGTGAAAACAGGATGCATTGATTGTCGTGTCCGTTAAAGTCAGTACTTAATTGAAATAATCAGTGCATTTTGTGTGAATTTGATTACGTCCTGAAGCTGTTGTTTCTATCGAACTCGTAGGCCGTAGAAAGCTGGTTCATTGTTGTTTCAGAGGAAAAACGCAGATTCTGCCACGCTTTTGCTGTTCAGCGTGGTGGCTGAAAAGCAAATGCTGTTAAAGCTTAAGCGTTCACATAACAGAGGGTAAAGCTTACATTGATGCTGAGCATAACCATTTCAACGAGTTTAAGTAGATTTGGAGGTTCCAAGTGCTGGAAGTTGAGTGAAGAGGATATATTCGACAGGTGTGAAAATAACACTAGATTTTCTGTTAGCCATAGAAAGTGAGAATGACGAGGACTCAAACACTATTGACTCGGAGTTCACACCAGTAGCCGGCAGGATGTGTGTCAGTCGTGCTTGCGGCGGCATTAATGCAAAAAAATTGTGGAGCTGTATTAACTCTGAAGGTGTGGAATTTTCAGCGTTTACCGTGGACTATTTTTTGCCCTAGTAGTACAAATACTTCTGGCAACATGGATGTATCCTCATTTGAAATTTGTATTTGATAATGATATCCCATCTAGAGCTAATTACTACATACAAATACCAAACCACAAGATTCTGCTGAAAGGTGCTGGAGTAAGTTGGTTATGGATGTCAATCATTTCCGTCACCTGTGATGCGTTGATGACGAATAGTTTCACGACCTTGAACAAGGCGAAGCTGTAAATCAAAACGGCAGTGAGAATGAAGTAATAATGACGATTTTTAGTAAACCAGAAGGTTGTGTAGGATACTAATGCAACGCGACGTTTCATGAACCAGATAAGGTGCTTAATCATCGCTCTTAAGCTGTGTGAAATAGTTGACTGCAGCTGCGTTCGGAAGGCAGATCGTGTTCTAAATGGCGCAATTAGCATGTTCAGGATACTTCACACAACCATTCCCTTCTCCAAGTTGGCCGGAGCCGTTCATTAGCATGTTTGCAGTTAATTATTGCGTTATGCTAATGTCAATGATGGCACAGGATTGAATTTCTTCGCCATGGGTTAAGCATGTAGCAGAACTTACGGAACCTACTGGCATGGATTTTGTTGTTTGTTATGTCTAGGTTCTGGGTTCGTTTATCATAGTGCAAGTAAGGGCTTTCAGCTATTAGTCGTTCTAGCTAGGTACGAGACCAATGCTGCGATGTCATTTTGAGGAACGACTGGTGCAATATGGGATGGTGTAACACGCATGATCAGAATATGAGACATGTCATTTTCTTTAGATGATGACGAGGTAAAAAACCGTACATGTGATAATAGTTGACCCTGTAGGAAAAGCTTACGATGTGTACGTATTAGGTATGTTTTTGAATGGTGTCAATACAGAAGCCTACAAAATGCTGAAGTTGATGATTATAATGCAATGAATAATGGATCGCATAGTGAGGTGAGTGGCTGAAGAGATTTTTTGTGTCCCGCTCCTTGTATGTCCGAGCTCAAGGAACGCAGTCACGTAAAGTGCTGTAAGCAATGACAAAGTTGGAGAAAGTGGTCGCTTCAGAACAAAATAGACGTAGTAATGTAAGAGCTAACTTGTGGCTATAAAGAAGTGACAGTAACTGCACCTTTTGCGGCTGATTAGTATCGGAGCATAGATCAATTTTGAGTCAATTTTGAATCATATTTTTCGACTATTGAAAGGATCCCTATTCTGTTAAACTAATTTCAGTTCCGCAGTAGATGTCGGAGAGCGTTTGATCCATCCTAGTTTTTTGATGTTGGTTTTCAAAACTTGATATGGTCAGATAATTGAGATTATTTATTGCACATTTGGTTTGTTTATAGTGAATGTGCTCTCGGTGCATTACCCGTTTAGGAACAAAATTAATGCTTCACTCATTGCATCTTGTCAATACTTTACGTTTCTACTGTTTTAGTATGTAATATCTCTGTTATTCAAGGAGATTGCCTATTGCTTCAATCGTATTCGGATGGGAGGTTTCTAGGTAATTAATTCTGAGTCAGTTTGGTTTTGTCTGTGGATTGTTTACGGGGCAGTAGGGACGGTGCCAAGTTGTGCAGCTCAGTAATGAACTTAAAGGCTGAAACGAAGAGCCTGTACATGCTCAGCTTTCAGATAGAAACTCCAATCTAAAAGCAATAGATTGAAATACATGTATTTTACTAAATCACTGAGATCTATGCCCTGTTACCGTCACATGGTCATGGAGGAACTTCATTCGGGTACCTTCAGTATAGCGCACATTATGTCATGGTGGTAGTGTTGAAGAGTCAGAAACGAATCTCAATAATTAGCTCTACACGGTTGTTTGGCTATATCTGAAACCGGAGAGTGAGAAGCCATGCCAGTTACATTCTTGATCTCATAAATAAGTAGATGTTGATCGTCAGAGGGAACAGTGATTAAGATTTTGCGACTAGCGGGTATCGTTGTACAGTCACGTTCTGAAAAAAATGAGCATAAGACGTCCTGGCGTGGGAGAAGATGAGGGAGGAATAAATTTATGCCGGAAAAAGTAGGAAGACGTAGACAGAGGTTTGAGTGAGTGTGAGGGAGAGAAATATCTTTTCAGGTGCCTGTAACTATGATAATGGTCATGCTGGTGGAGTGTGAATAGAATTGAAGATCGTCGAAATGATTGCAAAGTGAGGTAAGATAGACAGGAGACGAGCCAAGGATTATGTGCGCGCACGGAGATCATGTTGCAGGTTTCGTACGGTATTATTGGTAAGGGACGTACAAGGCTGATCCCACGAAATGAAATGAATAACACACCTGAATGAGAGTGAACCCGCAAAAGAACATAATGTCAGATACTGAAGCGCCGTAATACGAGATAAATGCAGCGTGAGCTAAGTTAAAGCTGACTTAATACATCATAGTGACATGGCTCTGCGGTCGGAGGCTACTACAAGCATGTGCTCGGATGCTCAGACGAGAATACATGTAGGGAGCAATACCCCCAATAACTTTTTACATTTTTGTGCAGAATTTGGCCAAATGCATAGTTACAATCGCGTTACACTATGCGGGACAAGTGCACAAATGCTCAAGCTTGACTGAGAAGATTGGAGACTGTATTGCAGCTCTTAAGACAAAGCAGACAGGAGAGATAGGGTAGGTTAGGACGTGAGATTGCCCATGGCAACTTAGAGTTCGTACCATCGGCATGAAGACGGCTGAAATTTCGAAAGAATAGGATGAACGTACGGGGTAGTATGAGGGTGGATGGAAGGACCTCCTTGAGCTAAGGTAGCAGGGGAGGATTTTAAAATGTAGTGGTATTACCCTACCGAGATGAAGTTAGACATATGCAGAGTCAGACAGCAGCAGGTATGCGATGCGGCTAGTATTAGGGATGGGAAGGATGAATGAGATGTGAGATGGGAATAAGCTGGTAACAAGTTCACCTGCATGTGCGGATAAGAAAGATGCATTTTAAAAGTTTACATTACTACAAACTAAATTTACCTGAGCCGCTGCAGTGTAGAATGAACGTATGTTTGAAACTTGCGGAGATACCTGAGCTTAAAGCCACATCATATGAGCTACCTGTCTGCTCGCTCTTTCGCTAACACAAGGGTTATAACCATTGCGTTCTATTCGTTGATGGTAGCTAGGTGGAGATTCCAAGGCTCTCCAAGTTTACGTGTCAATGTTTACCGACTGAGTGACTATTGTTAACGATGATCTGATCGTGGTTAAGATTTTCTAAGATGAGCGTGGTGCTTGTAAATAGTCATCATCAAAATAACCATTAGATCAGTTACGTGCGCGTCTCTGAGTGGTGTTGTAAAAATCCGGCTGCTTAAAATTATTGCATAATATTTGCCAAATAGCCGAAGATTTTGAAAAGCTTGGATGTGCTAAATCTAGTTCTGACTTAGGCGAAAGTGTGTGAAAATTATTTACCTCCGTTAGCGAACGCACATTTAAGTTAAATTTTTGTGGACAAAGTGCAAGCAGTGCAGTACTTCTTTACCATATGAACGATAAAGATTGACACCATTTATGGAAGTGCAGCAGTTTCTTTAATTGATGGATCACCTGTACAAAATCTGAAAAAATTTTTTGTGGCTACTGACGCAGGTTTTCGATCAAAATCAATGTCTCGCAGTGTTTTTCGAGATAGTGGTAGTAATCATTGCTTTGTGAAAATGCAGTCGGACGAATGACTGTAAGACATAGTCAGCGAAAATGAGCTAAGTTTGAACTTCGGCAATGTCGCTGTATCAGTTTGTAAGAGGCCCCCGCCTCTTTATTCAAGCGGCAAGGGAACAAGCTGATCCTGATGGGGTTAATTTAGAGCCGGATGAAGAACTGCTGGAGTATGGGAGAGACTATTCAGGATCCGACGTTCATCGAGTTCATACACAACGAATAGTGAATACAGAATCTCATGGAAACGCTTCATCGAGTCAGAGAGTAGCTCGTAAAAGTGGATTTAAATCTATTACTCGAAAAATTGTTAGAAAAACTACCACTTTAACTCGAGGCGAACAACGATCTGTAACCGAAAGTTTCGCTCGCTCTGGTGACACCGGGGAGGATGGGGGTGATGTACGCCGGTATGTCACGGACAGGGGTAGTAGGGCACCTTGGGGTGCAAATACTACTGATGAAGATGAAATAGATGAAGATTTCCGATCAAGACGCACTCACGTGCGCAATGGGACAAAGCACGGGTCCAGAACGAACGTGAGTACTATTTGTGTAATTCGATGAACATGAACGTCGTTGCTATATCGAGGTTTTTCATTGAAGGAAGGCCACAAGTTTTGCATTTAGCATTACATCTATTAAGAAAGGCTTGTTTAAAATGTGGAGATTGGAAATATATCACCGAGCTACCGTTTTTCAGGTCATAATGTTCCTCTAGAAAAAGCTTAGGTTATCTCAGGATATCTCTTCATCTTTCAAAATGAATATGTTGAATGCTGAACTATTAATACAATCAGCACCGTTCATTAATAATACGAATCTCATGCTGCCTTTCAAGCATAAAGTTTGGCTCAAATGTAGCCTTAAACATAATTAAATTGTTAATTAATTGTTGCCTGAATTGAATAAATTTTCGTAGCATGTAACCTAGTGACTGCGAAGAAAGCAGATGTAGTCAATTCACAGTTGTTCCAACCAGAAACTGCTGTTTTGAACGAAAAGACAGTGAAAACTGATAGATGCGCAGTACCGTCCCGGTGTACCTGCTGTTACTCAAAGTTCTGGCCAGCGATGCCTTTAATTTGTGTCTGGCTAGGCTTTCAACGCGGATTTCGATGGTTTGCTTTAATCTCTATGTGTGCCTTCGGGATTAACAAGGTCGCTTCATGCCAATTCATGAAAGCTTCAAATGATGCTGAAGGATTTCAGTACCAAATTAAGTTCATATAAAGGCTCCTTTCGCCAATTAGCAATTAGTCAATTCATAATACCAAATGCAGCGTCAAGCGAACAGATAAAGAAATTCAACATTCTCCAAGGGTTGGGGTGGATTCCTTTTAAGGGAAAATTTTGCCGAACCATCGCCTTGGTAAAACATAATGATTGTAAAGTTGCGTAGGCTGCGCAAAAGTCAGCAATGCTACTCATTGCATCGTTATCCTGTTTTTTGCTGTATTGATTTTTAGCTCATTTGGCATTGATGCCAGTGTACAGCTAAAGTGGGGTATTCGCAAAGTAAACGAAATCAGCTCACATGTTATGAAACGTATTGTGTGATTTCTTGTCCTTAAAGAGTTGATGGAATGACTCCACACCATATTATGGCCGAGTGAAACGTATACTTTGGGCTCTTTTATTTTTGAAAGTGTTTTTTAAGAAATAAATCTAGTTTAATTTACTTTAATTTAGAAATACTCATACGATATTAAAGTGCTTCCGATTTCTAATGAACGCTTAGCCATCAGACGGAGAGCGCTCAAAAAGTTGATTATGCCACCATCACCAGATGATGCTTAGCTAGCTTTTGTTTTTGTCTAAGCATGGAAAAGATATGCTATTGATGTGGCTTGTGCTACTCGTAAATGTTGTACTACGTTTTCTGAGAGTATCTCGTATTGCTAATACGCAATTTTATGATTAAATGGTCAAGTATTTAACAACTTCGACCATCTTTCTATGAGCGCATGTTATATCGAGCAAAGACGTTTGAGACAAAGTTGATAAATATTGAGACTACGCACGAAGCTCAGAACCGGAATAGCAGCTTTTATTGTTTCTTATTCCTATAATGGACTAAATCAGTCATTCATTATTATTGATACTTTTGCCGACCGGAACTGCGAAAATGCATACATATTTGCGTTTGTTAAAAACTCGGTACTAATATATACTTTATGGATGATTCAGATATCCGACATCGTAGTGGGCATGGAAGAAAATGTGTCTGCTAAAGATGTTTTGCTGAAATGGGCCCAAAAAACCACTGCCAAATATCCTGGTGTTCGTGTCGATAATTTTACTACATCTTGGAGGGACGGTCTTGCCTTTAATGCCATTATTCATCGTAACAGGTACAGTTGTAATAGATGAGTGAAATAATAAAGCCATTTCAGCAAGTTATTAAGTGTTTCTTTTATACTTGCCATGAAGACCTGATCTAATTGACTGGAGAAGCATTCAACGTCGTAGTGCCCGAGACCGTTTGGAGACTGCGTTTGCTGTCGCTGAAAGGGATTGCGGAGTGACCAGATTGCTGGATTCGGAAGGTACGATGTCTTGAATACCACAAGCATTACGGCGAGAAAAACTGTTTTTAATAAATCTGCGTCTGTGGGATGTATTGATTGTGTATTTATTGCTCCAGATGTTGACACTCCACAACCGGATGAAAAATCCCTAATAACATACATCTCGTCGCTCTACGATGCGTTTCCTGAGCCACCCAGACTCCATCCTCTTTATGATACCGTAAGTAAAAAGCTTAACGTTACGGTAAACCCATAATTGACTGAAGACACTTAAATAATCAGAGCTGAAATGATAATAACAGTTCGTAAGCAACAATTGGTGACGGGTTGGTTACGCTTTGATTTTATTGCATGCAATGCTTTAGGACTCGCAAAAGAAATGGGAGGAGTACAGAGAAATCGCCTCTTCCCTATATTCTTGGACACGACACAATATTGCCATAATGCAAGATCGTCATTTCCCTACGTCGTTGATCGAATTAAGGAAGATGGCTGCCGACATGAATAGATTTAGAGTGGAAGAAATGCCATCTCGTGCTCATGAGAAACAAAGAATTGCTCACATTTTCAGGGACGTAGAGGTATACTAATATTTAATAGTAATAGTACTACTCACTAATGCATGCCATAAGCTTTGAACTGGTCTCATTGAAATGCTTTAACTAATGTCGGCAATTATTGTAATATTGTACTAATTTTGACTCGCTAAATTGACCCTTAAACAGAAATACTTCGCCGACAACGATATGGATCGCGAGCTTCATATGGAAAGCATAGATAGAAATTGGCAAAGTCTTATGTTATCACACCAGGAAAAAGACCAGGCTATCCAAGATGAGATTAAGAAGCAGGAAAAGTGGCACCGAGTTGCTGAAAAACTTCACCGGGACGCCAAGCATGTTGAGATCAAGTTAGATGAAGTAGAGCAACGTATTGACGAAGAAGTGCGTAGAATTGAAAGACTTCATCCTATTGATGCCAAACACAACTGTGATCAGCTGGCAAGGGAGATGCAATTGATTGAAGATACCATCAAGTCGATGTTTTCCGATGCTCAAGCCTTGCGAGATGCTCGTTATCACCAGGCTCCAGAATTGCAGAAAATGTAAGCGTTAACCCAAACTTTCTTTTGCATACGTTCAGTTCATGTTCTGCTTCTTGGATACTGAGCTAAGGCGCTTACAAACTTTTAGGGTGCAACATCTTCATCAACGCTGGATCAACGTTCGAACAGTGCTGCATAACCGGCTTCTATCCCAATTGGCTTCTATTTCATTTCCTGTGGAGGAGCGAACAGTAACTACGCGATCAGAAACTGTTCTCGAAACTCGTCTCGTTGAGACGAATCAGCATTTTAGATTCATTCAAGAGTGCGCCAAATGGATTAAGACGGAGCAGGTGAGTTGACATTTTAGGCGATAGCATTTATAGCGATGGCGGAATATGAAGTCAATTACCCTTAAGGCTCTTTCAAAATTCTTCACCATTCTTTAACGATTTGCAGAAACGCCTGAATGATGCGGACTACGGCTCAGATTTGCCATCTGTACAAGCTGAGTTAGAGAAGCAAGTGCAGGAGCATAAAGCGATCGAGAAATTTCAAAGCAGCATGGATAAATGTTCGGCAGCAAAGGTGGATATGGCAACGAATATTGATTGTATTAGTATGATTTTACTGTAAAAAATATGAACCAGAATATTGTCACTAGTTACGAAATAGTAGTTCCTTGCAAAATTTGTTCGCGCACTAAAATGGATATGTTACCGGCAGAATTTGTTCCATGGCGAAGAACTGCAGCTCTACATCAACTATTTGAATGGCGTGCAAAAAGCTTACACGGACCTACTCATGTCTTCCAAGAAAAGGCAATCGGATCTTGAAACCTTAATGGACTTCGTGCAAAGCGCGACGAACGAGCTTATATGGTTAAGTGAAAAGGAAGAACGTGAAATTACTAGAGATTGGAGCTCCAAAAATCTGAATTTAGTTGAAATCGAACAGTATTATGAGGTAAGCTGACTTTATTTTTACCATATTAGCTGCAGTTAAAGCGTTTTATGAAAGTGTCACTCGCATATGAGGCAAATGCCAACGTAAGCAGCCTACGAACCTGTAGAAGACAACAAAGTTGGGGTTTAATTGTACCACATGTAATACCCCTTTTACGACCACTGTATTATGTGGAAACGCTACCAATAAGTCAGTCAAGTTAAAATTTCTAATTGTTGCATATTTCTGCTTTGAAACAATTGACAGCACTTGTACGGAGGTGGTGGTGAGGCAAGTCTACGCTGTTTAATTAAAATGGACCAAGTACAGTTATTGCATGATGTTAAAACACAGTCAATCGTAGCAGCTATTTATATATTTTTCATTTGCTGCATGTAATTATTCGTCCCTCATGACAACGAAATCACAAGGATTGTGGTTGTTGTTGTCGTGGTATTCATTGTCTGTTGGAATAATTCCTATCGATACTGATTTGGCTGATTTTAATTTTGATTTGATTTGGCTGAATTTGGCGAACGCAATTCATTAGTTTCTAAAATTTCTTTGCCAGGCCCTGATGAGTGAACTAGAACGTCGTGAGATCCAGTTCAACGCCGTGCAAGATCGTGGCGAATCCTTGGTTCTACAGCATCACCCGGCTTCAAAATGCATCGAAACTTACATGTCTGCAATGCAAACCCAGTGGTCTTGGCTACTGCAGCTCACTTTGTGCCTAGAAACTCATTTAAAGTACGTCGCAACGTACCAGCAGTATTTCTCGGATGTTAGAGAATGTGAACAACAGATTGCACGGTAGGTCTTGGTGATTTATGATACATGTAAAGAAAGAGTTTCTTATACAGGAATGATCTTTTGATTGTGATAATGCTCTTTTTTGGTAACAGGAAAGAGGACTTGCTGAATTCTGTATTTAGCAAAGCCGATTTTAGTCTGGATGAGGGTGAAGTCCTTCTGAAAGATATGCAAGATATGCGGGATGAGCTTACTAAATACGGTGACTTCATTCAGGGGTTGACTAATCAAAGCCGCGATATTATACCCCTGAAGCAACGTAAAACGAACGTTTCTAAGCCAGTTACTGTTACTGCAATTTGTAACTACAAGCAGAATAACGTAAGAATGTGTTCGACTACATTAATTATGTAGGACGTGAAAAATACATGTTGTTGTTATTTTAAACAATGTCCGGAATTATATTTTACACTTTTAGCAACAAATGACAGTAAGCAAGGATGAACGGTGTGTACTGCTAGACAACAGCCAACGAGTTCGATGGAGAGTTACGAATTCGTCTGGCCTAGAAGGAATGGTACCGGGTGTTTGTTTTCTAATCCCTCCACCTGATAAGGAAGCGCTGGACGCTGTGGAAAGAGTTAGAAGGCAGTACGACCGAGCTGTATCACTTTGGCAAAAGAAGCAGCTGAAGATGAGACAGAACATGATCTTTGCCACTATTAAAGTTGTCAAGAGCTGGGATTTAACGCAGTTTCTGGCAATGGGAGCCGAACAGCGAAATGCTATTAGAAAAGCTCTGAATGAAGATGCCGAAAAACTTATAATGGAAGGAGATGCAGGAGATCCCGCCTTGCGGCGTTTGCGCAGGGAAATAGATGATGTCAATCGCCTATTTGACGAATTCGAACGGAAAGCTATGGAAGCTGAAAGTAAGCCATGGGAAAGTTTTGCTGATTCTTTGAAGTTACAGTATGAACAGTCTTTTACTGATTTTTTCTATTGTAGGAACTAAGCATCAAAGCAAATCCTTGGTCGAACAATTGCAATCCCTACAGACCGACTTGGAAGATTACGAGAAGACTTTAACCAGCAGAGTAAATGCACCTATTCCACGGGACACGGAAGCTGTGCAAAGGATGTTTGTGGAGCACCAAGAGTTTGAGCGGAGTTTGCAAGTTCTCGAATCTCGTGTGCGTTCTGTTCAATCTAGCTATAACAGTCTGAGTCAGAAATCATCGAGTGTACAGGCCAAGGTAGAAAGAATTACGGAAAAGTGGGAAAAAATAGTTTCTATCTCAACCGTATATGTTGAAAGACTCAGATCCGTTGAAGTTGTTCTGAATAACATGGAAGAAACATCAAACTATGTTTCTAACATGGAGCTCAAACTTACATCCCATGATACCATACCCAAAGATGAGGAATCCATAAAGAAAGTTACAGACGACCTTTATAGCATTCAGAACTCTCTCCAAGTTCACCAAAGTAGCGTCGATAGGCTGATTGAAGACACGCGAAGCATGCGCCGAGTTGTGGAAAAATCAAGGTCCAATTCTAAGAGAAACCCAGACGTTGATAGACTTGAAGATGATGTTAACCGTACAACCTCAAGATGGTCAAACGTCTGTACCGAAGTAGTGGAACGGTGAGTACAGAAACAATACAGTATTCAATTCGGTCTTAATAGAAATTTATACAAGCAGTCTTGTTTATTTCCAGAATCAAAACTTCGAGCACTGCTTATGATTATGCCTCTAAATACAACACCTCTTATCGCAACGAAATGAATTGGCTTGAAAGCGTTGATACGAAAACAAAATCGCTACCTTTGGTCGAAGGTGGTGGAGCCAAAAGGAAGTTGCACCCACACATGGTAAAAATATTTCCACGACTATCACTAATTTAGTTATGTACGATCATGCACGACCTTACCCTCATGTACGACCTAAGCATCTCTTTTTATTGGACAGACGCTTTACAACAGTGTTATTGAGGAGAAGATCACCATTGAGCAAGTTAATACTATGGGGGCTCGGCTAGCTAAAGAAGCTAAGGTAAGTCTTAAGTGGTTGAGCTAATTCGAAAGGTGTGACTGAGAGTGTGTTTGTGCGTGGTTAGGGTACAAGAAAATAGTAGCTACTCTTAAGTAGGTCGGAAACAAATTTGATTCCATAGGTATGCAATTATTTTTCTGATCTTCCCAGTGTCTTGAAATTAAAATCAGTACGATTATAAAGTAGTAGGACATAATTTGTGACATTAGTAACTGATATAATTCCCCCTTGTGATTTGAGGCAAGTTTAACCAAAGAGTTTAAGCCACTTTTTGTATTCGCGGAATCTTATGGTAAGGACATTTACTGCACTGATTAATCCAGTAATTTGCTGAGAAGTAAATTTTTTTGTTTTTTGCTTAATATTAAACGAAAAAAGAAATTCTAACTGAAAAGTAAGCAAAAACATAGTATTTGATGGTGAAGGACAAGTAAACCAAATGCATGACAACACGTGCTCATGTTTACCGGCTTAAATTCAAAAAATTGGAACTATAATCACATAACTCAGTCACTTAACATTCCGATTAATACAATCCAGAAACCAAATTACATTCAAAAGCACTTTTTTATTCTAATATCTTTATAATTACCAAAATGTACCTCCTTTATCGTAACGTTAGGAAGGTATGGTTGGTGTCGGTTACTTGGGATAGTCCTAAAAATTTTAACAAGTAAGGTGGCCACGGCGTGCTTTATTTTATAAAGCACATTAACTCACTTACTTCTTGTACATTAACTAATTATGTAGACACACGACATTTGCCTGGACAACTTCAGACTTCGTGTAGAAGAGTTTCATCCTAGTATAGACGGAAGTCTAGTCAAGAAAGCCAAAGTTCAGACTACCGACGAAGCCGTTTTGCTGGAGCTGGATCAAATGAACCTGAAGTATCAGCTTGTCGCAGACAACTTGTACGAGAAGATTCAGCAACTGACAAGGGCTGCGAAGGAAGAAGATCCTACATTTGAGGTATGTGTTACTATGGAAATGACTAAATAATACAAAATTAACAACGATTACTACATTTAACTCTGTTTCCTTGTAGGTTTCCACCCCTGTACCTGCACCTAGTCCATTAAGAACTTACCGTACACATCTCGCGATCCGTGATTCGACTAGTCCGCGGAAGTAAGTGATTTAGCTCAATAAGCCTGTTGGATCTTCAAAAATTGTTGTACTCATCGTAGTTAATGTTTGATCACTTAAAGGGACTCCAATGATGCCAGCGAAGGAGATGTGGTTGATTATGTCCAGCAGAAATCCACAGCTAGGGTTTCCTTGGCCCCCGCTTCCACTCCATCCCCGAAAAAGCTTTCAGTCACGCCCGTTAAGAACGGCAACCACATCCCTGAAGAAAACACAGACATGCTGGCCCCAGAAACACCTCCTACATCTAGTCTTCATTTCGCTCAGATCCGCTCCGCAAAACGCATTGAAAAAGTTGAAGAGGGTATTTCGACTGAGACCGCTACGCAAGTTCCAGTAGTTGTCGACCCCCAAACAGGTGACGCACTCACCCTTGCTCAGGCGATAGGGTGTGGACTAATTGACATTAAATCTGGTAGCTTCGTTGACCCAAGAACAGGAGCACGCTTAACTTTACAAGAAGCAGCGGAGCAAGGCTATATCGATTCTGGTATGGTTCATAAACTGCTGGGGCTGTGCGGTTTAGTTGATCCTCATACTGGGAAGGACTTGACATTGTTAGATGCCATTAAATTGGGCTGGTATGACCTGAGTAAAGGGGGGAACTTTGTAGACCCTCAAACAGGTTTGCCAATCAGTCCAGAGCAGGCCATTCGCTTAGGGATAGCTACGCGTGAGAAGGTAAGCGTTGAAGTAGAAACTTCGTCTCGTATTTCACGTTACCGCACTTCCTCTACACATGTCTTATCTTCTGAACTTACTATGCCTCACTCTTCTTCTTCCGTTGTTCCGTTAGTAGAAGATTCGTATGGTGATGTAGTCTTTGTAGAGTCTAAAAATTCCCCACCCGTCGCTTCCGGTCATGTTGATTATGGTATTTCGCAAAGTTGTGAAGGTTTTAATTTAGCGGGAATAGAAGTGCAGAAAGATGGAATCACATTGTCAGATCTGTTAGACCAAGAATGCATTATCATAAACTCTTCGGCATACCCACAACATTGCATAAGGATTGTAGATAGGTTTTCCGAAGCTCCATTGTCGTTCCGAGAAGCTCATGATAGTGGTGTACTCGATGTCAGCAAGTCTGAAGTATTTCATCCAGCCAAATCTGCTCGTGTAACCGTGAAGTTTGCCATTGAAAATAATTTAATTGATGACTCAACTGGATTATGGGATTCACAACTGCTTATCTTTGATGCCCGTAAAATCAACATGATAATGAAACCCCTTAGTTTGCGAGATTGTCAAACAATGGATCTACTGGTGCCCTATCAAGTTGCAGATAGTGTCATTAAATATGATGTCATGGATCCTGCCACGAAGACGAGTTTCAGTATTCCAGAAGCGATCGACAAGGGATTGCTTGACACGTCTGAAAAAACAGTCTTAAATGTGTCCGAGTCCAAATTTGTCACTCTGCCAGAAGCTATCAATGCTGGAATCGTAACTCCTGATGGATACTTCAGAAACAATTTCAATCAAGAAATCTTACCTTTACATGAAGCTGCCAGGGAGGGGTATTTATCATCCGTTCGACGAATGTCAATCTTTGAGCTTCCATGTGTTTTCAATTTCCGAACTCATCAGCTCCTCCGCATTTACGACGCTTGCAAATCTGGAATTATAGATCTCGAGGGACAGAGCATCACAGTGGAAAACGACGAGAAAATTCCATTAAGCCACCCGAAAGCCGCTTTAGCTTTTGTTGATCCCCTTGGAAACCTTCTGTTGCAAGACAGTGGACTTCACAAGACAATCTCCGCTGAGGATTCTACGAAAAAACGAAAGTTGAAGGAAATATCAGTAGTTGAGGCAATCGCGCATCAAGTAGTTCTTCCTACTGGAGAAATCTTGGATCCCAGCTCAAAGATTTACTGTCCCATAAACACTGCCGTCGCTAAATGTTCACTTGAACCGGAGAAAGCACAATTGTTGAAATCCCTTTTTGGTATTCAGGTCAGTTATACTTCGGCACAGTCGCCTTCAAGTGTTTGCAGTGGTTCAATTGCTCCAAATTTCTTGTTGCCAGTTAGCTTTTCTATACCTGATATGTCAAGCCTTCAAAAACAACCTGATGCACTTGCTGGTGCTCTTGTATTCCCTGTTGATACTAAGGATGTTGGGATCTCTGTTGGATACACTGACTGTCAGAGTTCGATATCAGACTTACCAGAAAGCCTCCAAGTTTTCCCCGTATTATCGTCAAGAACCAGCAGTCCAAGCGCTAGTCGCATAAAAGGACCAGAAGCGATTCGTGAAGGTAATCTCAAGAATTCCGTTCCAGATCCAGCTTCGAAACAGCCCGAAAATGTTCAAAGATCCAAAGCCAATACTTCAAAACCAGAACCGGCGCCCGAGCAAGAGTCTGTTTCAAGTTCAGTAAATCAGAGTATCAATTACAGCTTCCCTAGTGACAGTAAAGGTGATATTGCAAAGCCTACCACAGAAGGTAGCAATGTAGTTGCCACAGACGGCTGTTCGAGAAGTAGTATTACGGAAGAATTAAAGGTAACCTCTCGTATGGACCAAGAACCCACGTATGAGGTGCATTACAGTCAAAGTAGTGTTTTGGAGCAAATCGTGTCTGTGATTCCTTGTGCCTTACCAAAAAGTACCTCCAAAATCCAGGTCGACGAGAGACCTATGCTGGCAGAGTCGGAACCAACCGAAGTCAATGACGATATTGTTACGCATCAATTTTCAAGCTCAGGATTATCTATTATCCACGAAGATGTCGTCAGTAACGAATCTCGTTCTAACGCAAAGAGACCCGAATGGGAAGAAAATTTGCTTTTGCCATCTAGAGACCGGGTCGACGCTGGTAGAAGAATAGATTCATCACCAATGGACTGCACCATCAACTTAGACAAGTCTAAAGCTGATGCTGAATTTATAAGAAACGTTGTAAATGTTCCTTCGAATGGGTGGTCACTGGAATATGTCATTAAGGAAGATCTTTTGGATCCTACGGAGGGACTGCTAACTATTCCTGGGACTGATCGTCTAGTATCGTTTCAAGAATGCATACAACTGAGGATAATCAATGAGGCATCTGCGGATGTGGTAGATCCGAACCGGCAAAGGCGGTTCTCATTAGGAAAAGCGCTAGAGAAGCAAGTAATTGGACCTACTGGCCGTTATAACTCAAAGGCAGGATCTATGTGCTTGGCGGACGCAATAGATCAAGGTTTTATTAACTTCGTTGCTGATAGATGTTCTGGAGAAAGCAATTTGGAGTCTCCAATAGAAACTCTGAAGTTTTCATCAGTAGGAGCGCTGGCTAAGCTCGAACCAGAGTGCAGTGGACATCGTAGTCGCCTTGCTACAGAAGATAATGTTTCAGCCAGAACTTCCAAAGTGGCAAATCCTAGTGCCGATACAAAATTTGATGTGCTCTGTGCCATAACAGAAGGTAACTTGAAGGGGAGCGATATTAAATTGCAAGACCTTCAGACTGGAAAATGTATGGACTTTGAGGAAGCGATACGGAGGGGTACGATCGATGAAAAGACAGGCATGGTTAGAACCGGATCCAATCAGGAAATGAGTATTAAAGACGCCATTGCCGCGGGACTTTTATGCTTACTTTCCAAACCAGCAGCAATGTCAGGAAGTTTGGCACAGAATTCTCAAGGTGACTCTGTATCGAGCTCAAACTACGAAGAACTTAATTTGAACTCAAAAGAACCAGTGCAGCATGTCAGCGACACAGCTCATCAATCGACAGAGAGAAAGGAGTCAGACGAAATTATTATTGTAACAGAAGAAATAATTCCGTTAGAATCAGTTGTGACTAGCACAACGACTATCACAACAACTACAGTGATCTCAACAAGAATTTCTAGAGTGCGGGTGGATGCTAGGAAAGTAGTGGATGCTGGTCTGATTGATGAAGAAACTGCCGAAAAACTTTCTGAGAAGACTAATTATGAAGGACCAGAAGGAGCGTCGTTGACCCTTCAAGAGGCATTGGCCTTAGGGAAGATTGATGGTGATAGTGGACATATTTTGGAGCTCCAGACTCAACAACTTTTAACTATAAACGAAGCTCTTACGAGAAGTGTTATTGACAACGATGGAAAGTTTCTGTTACCCGTTGCTAGAAGTCTGTCCGTTCCCGAGCTTAAAAAACAAGGTTTATTCGATCCAGATGAAGAGAAAGTAATACATCCAGAGACTGGGGTTTCCTTGACAATAAACGAAGCTATAGCGAATGATGTCCTGAATCCGCTGTCTCCTGTCCAAGATCCTTTTACTGAAGCAAGCATACCTTTATCTTTGGCCGTTGAAAAACGAGTTGTATGCAACGATACTGGAAAAATTCTTAATCCATCAGGATCCGTCTCTCTGGTAACGGCAATTGACAATGGAAGCTTTCAAGAATGCAAACATCCCCTCGAGAATGTTTTACCACCTGCTGCCATTACTCCTTTTGCAGCCACAAAGCGTGGGCTGCTGAACCGGGAAACAAATGCGCTCATAAACCCAGTTACTAGGGAAGAAATTAGCATGCCATTAGCTATTGAAAAGGGGCTGTTGAACGTAACTCCTCGAACACAGGAGTCAGCAAGCGGAACACAATCTGAAGCAGATATGAAATCACGCGGGGACGAGTTAAAAGATGTGTATAGGAGGGAACCAACCATAACAAAATCAGTGAGCTCTGGCAACGATTTTGTGGAAAGCATTCCTACTGAAGTGTCACATTTGTCGAAATCAAGTCAGCAGAACCTGAAAGAAGACTTGCTTAAACCTGTCCAAGTTGAAATCTCACCGGCAGTTGCATTATCTGGCAAAAGTGACATGTTCCAAACCGCAGTCTCGAGTCTTGTTCTAACTTCAGAGAAAAAGCCTCATGAATCTACGGTAGCCAAAAAGTTCCCGTCGATGGCAGAAACAACTGATGTCAGTTCAATCACATTAGTGGTAGATGCGGTGCCTGAAGTTCCGCTGGAAGTTCAAATTACAAGTTCTGCACGAAAAGAAGTTAGCTGTGTGTCTGAAACACCGATTTTATCAACAACTGGAAATGCTCAAAACAAGTCTGTGCCAGAGCCTTATCGTGAAATTACTAAAGATTTTAGGGTTAAAGATCCAAGAACTGGTATAATTTTGGATTTTGAGGAGGCTGTATCTTCTGGACTTCTTCAACCTGACAAGTATGCAGCTGTGGATCCTATTTCTGGTGCCGAGATCAGTTTCGATGAAGCCATAAATCTTGGTCTAGTAATTGAGCCGCATCAGCCATTGTCAATCCCAGAGATTATCTTCAGCAGCCAGTATGATTCTGCAAGAGCGGGTGTAAAAAATAAAGAAGGTGGTATCACGCCATTAAAGGAAGCACTTGAAACTGGTTTAGTTCATGGAGATTCTTGCGTCGTGAAACATTTCGCGACTGGAAATATAATCCCCTTCAAATTGGCAGTGGAAGACGGTATTCTGGACTTGAGTACGGGTGCTGTGCAAAAGGCTGAATTTGCATCGGTAAAGCTTGATGAAGCCTTAGACTCGGGGTTGCTCATAGAAGTCGCTCCTCCCCTTTCGTTGAGCGAATTAGTTCTGAAGGACATGTATGACCGGAAGACAGCTAGATGCATCGACCCTAAGGATGGCAGCTTTATTACTTTACAAGAAGCTATCAAAAGAAAAATTTTGGACCCGAACTCTGTGCATGTTAAAGATACTAAAAGTGGGTTTGCCAAGAAAATGACATTAGAACGAGCGATTGAAGAGGGGATAATGGATCCTAATGATGGCAGCGTACAAGATTTTGAATCCAAAGCAATCGTCTCATTGACCGATGCATTGGACAAAGAACTGATTGTTGACAGCAAGAAACCTGTTGCACTCCCGAAAGCCATTCATCTCGGACTGTATTCTGAGGAAACGGGTCGTTTAACTGATCCCAATACGGGCAACAAAATAACACTTCATGAATCTATGCGTCGACTCATCGTTAATCCGTATCTTCCAACGGTGTACCAGAAAGAAAACCAAACTTTATACTCCTTGGTAGAAGCATGTCGTGAAAGTATTATTGACAGGCAGAAAGGCATGTTCGTCCAAGAGTCTTTCCATGATCCGGAACAAAAACAGCTCATTCCCCTCAATGAAGCCATTCGTCTCGGTTTGATTATTGATTCTGAAAAAACTTACAGCCTCTATGATGCTTTGAAAAAAGGACTTTACTCCCCGGAAGATGGAAATTTTGTGCTTCCTTCCTCAGGAAAAAAGCTGAGCTTAAACGATGCAATCAAAAAGGGTTTGCTTGACGCTGAAAATTCAGCTATTGTAAATGCGTCAAATATGAAAATCTTGAAATTAGAAGACGCTATTAATGAAAACTTAATCAATGCGGATACTAGTACTTACCACAATCCTGTAAATGAAGAAAACATCCCTTTGACGCAAGCTATGGACCATGGTTACATCCTCACTCCTCAGCGACCGGTCACCATCTCAGAAGCCATAAACGGCAAGCTATATAATTCAGCAAGAGGCAAAGTAGCCGATCCTGTGATTTGCGACTGGATTAGCATTTCTAGAGCTGTGGCAACGAATCTTATCGATCCGTCCACCACGGGGGTTAAGAATTTAAAGTCTGGCAAAGTTAAATCCTTTGTGGCTGCTATGGATGACGAAGAGATTTCTATCAAGGGCACTATAAAAGACGGCGCATCTGGGAAATGGCTCAACTTGGATTCCGCGCTGGAGAAAGGCATAATCATTTCTTTGGAGAAGCCTATCTCTTTTGGAGAAGCTATGGAAAAGGAGTATATCGATCCTGTGAGAGGAACATTTTTTGATCCGAGGACTGCCCTGACATCGCCTTTGGACGAAGCAGTTAACAATGAACTTATAGACAGTGCTAGCGCTGTCGTCCGCGATCCTGATTTGAACAAGTTCAAAAACTTGCGAGAGGCTGCTAGAACAGGTCTAGTAGATTTAAAGCGCCGAGCTCTGAAAGATCCGAGCACGAAAAAGCTGAAACCACTATGCATAATTTTTGAGCAAGGTTCTCTGATTTACTTACGCGAATCCATTTCTTTCGACGCGGCGAAGGATCGGAAATTCTTAAACTTAGATTCTGCCATGTATAAAGACCCAAGCGAAAGCTCCGAAATGACTCTAAAAGAAGCTATTGACATAAATGTGATTGACTCCACATCTGTTGTTGTGAAAGATACGCTGAAAAAGAGGTTATGCCAGTTCCCTGAGGCATACACCAGTGCTATACTGAACGCTGATACATCTTCTGTACTGGACACAGCCTTAAATCATTCTGTTCCTTTTAAAGCTGCGATTGAGAAGAAGCTTATACTAACTCCACGGCATGTCTTTAGTTTAATGGAAGCCTTAGATTATTCTATGTACAATCCTTCGTCAGGAAAATTCATAGATCCGTTTACATCAAAAGGGTGTGTGGAACTGAGTTTAAATGATAGCATCAGCAAACGTTTAATCGATCCTCACACGACTGTCGTCAAAGTGCCAAACAAAGGGACAGTTATACCATTAGAACAGGCGATCGAAGAGAACATAGTTGACGGAGTGGAGGGCTGGCTCATGAACCCTACCACTAAAGTTCGCCAAAATCTTCTAGATGCGTGGAAAAATGGAATTTTGGTCCCCGCGGAAGCAAGGGTAAGCCCTAGCGCTGCTTGGGATACGCGCTGGAGCTGTTTTGCTAGCTACACATTCCTTGCATTAAAATGGAATGTTTTGAAGCTGGATGCTGTGCATAATTTGCTTTTACCTCTTATTCCGTTTGGTTGGATAACTAAAATTATCAGTGCAGGCTTCCTTTTGGGAACTGCTTACCTCGGGCAGAAAACTAACAGCGATGAAAATAGTTAGTTGATTTGGATCATGGTAGTATGAATAATTGGTTTGTTTGTTGCGCATTCTTGTCGAGTTTTGTTGGGCATGAGATAAATACGATGCAAAATGGTATTTGGCAATAATCAAGCTTGTACGGAAATCTCACTACAGCTTTCGCTGGGTTTCGAGGAACCGATAATCATATTTGTTCTGTCGTCACTAGTTCGAGTTCCACAGCTTAAGCGAAAACTGTATGCTGTGCATGACATTGAATGGAATGATTGTATACAATTCAAGCATTATAAGGAGGCCAACGTTTTCAGTCCGGAAACGAAAACCTTCAGAACTACTCAAATAATTTGATGAAAAGAATCCATACAACCGTGCTTGTGGTGCAGCGTGTTTACATGGTTCTTGCAATGCAATGATTGAACTTAGATCTTGTTACTTCACAGATGTTCATATTGGCTTGCACTAATTTGCTCTAACAAAAAAAAGCGTTATCATTTGCAAAAAACCGATTTGGTATGCCATTTTCATGAATTAATGACAGTATAACAGTTGCTATTTGCATCAAAAAAATTAATGGAAAACTCATTTAATTGCACTCTAACAACTGGCTTGATTCCATACCTTTCGTAATATCTTACTTACCAAAATTAATAATAACAGCAGTGCAGATTGGAGAGTTAGGCTCGATTCTATCCTTATTAGCCTTTGCCTCCATGTCACTTAGGAGAACTTTCAGATCAGTTGACATGGTCGCCTGTCACGTTATTTGTTCAATGTTCTCAAGTTTTTGCATTCTTGACTCCTCAGCTGTATGACTTCTTATAGTTAGAAAATTTTTTCAGTCTCAATGCATGTGTGATAATGTTATAAATTCGTTTCTGTATTTCTTTTATAAAGTTTAGTTTTATTTCTAGAAAAAAGTTACTTTTACTGTGTGACGTAATGTCATGTGTGTGAATGTTTCCGAATGTATTGTGGGTTGCTAAGCCATTTGTTTGCTACTAATGTTAAGCAGCCTCGCTGTTAGCAATCTTCAAAGTGGGTTCTAACTTATTATTTACTGTTACAGCTTGCGATTGAAGCTCAATACCGAAATTGTGACAATACCATTACAAACTTGATGGATTGGATCCAAGATGTAGAACGACGACTTGCATCTCAAGAATCTATCAAAGAAACCACGGAAGAACTGAAGAGGCAGCTCATCACGGTCAAGGTACGGCCACGTCATACTTGATTCCGAATTATTTGATCATTTCTAGACCACTGTGTTTTACCCTCTTTGGATTTCCAGAGTTTGCGAGATGAGATTGAAGATCACAGCCAATCCGTCGGATCGTGCTTGGATCAAGTTAGAGATCTGGTTGCTAGAGGTGGGGATGTTCTCTCAACTGAGGAAATCACTTCAATTGAAAGAAATGGAAAGATCTTGAAGGCGCGTTTTGATAATGTATCGGATCAGTCGGAAAAGCTACTTCGTAAATTAATGATTGCCTCTGACGAGTTCAAAAAGTACAAAAATGAAGTTACTGTGTTCAAAAGCTGGATGGATAAGGCTATTAAGGTGTTAGAAGACAAGGAGCGCAACATAAGCAACTTGGCTGTCAGTAGCCGTGACAACACCAAGGAGTTTGTGTCCGATGTCATTGCTCATCAAGGGGATCTTCGATTTATTACGATGTCGGCGCAGAAGTTCATTGACGAGTCACGAGAATATTTGCAAACTTTGAACGAGTTCCGTACCAACTTACCCAACCGCTTGCCTTTCCTAGAAGCAAAGGAGTCTGTAGTGAAGCAGGAAGTGACGCAGCTCACCAACACATACCAGGACCTGTTTAATCGCGCCAATCGATTGCTTGACAAGCTATCTAGCCTTGGTAACAAGCAGAAAGATTTCCAAGATGCTCTCAATAAGGCTCTCAACTGGTTGAAAGAAATCCAGCCTCGTGTTCAAAAGGTAATTTCGGAGCCAATAGCTGGGGAGCCAAAGCTGATTGATGATCAACTGAACAGGGCTAAAGCCTTACAAAACGAGGTGCTATCGAATGGTCGAATAATTGAAAATGTTCGACACACAAGCAACAACTTGTTGAATAGCATGGATGAATTGTCTCCAACGGAGAGAAGTCAGGTTGAAAGAGCCGCCAGCGAACTGGAAAGCAAGTATCAAAATCTACTGGATGTCTTAAAAGAACGCGTGAACGACTTAGACGCTGCATTGGTTCAAAGCCAAGGTGTTCAAGATGCTGTAGACAGCGTTTCCAGTTGGCTGACTACAGCCGAGAACAATTTGAGGTACGTTAATCTCTTTTACAGCAAAAAAAATTGATTGTATGATGACGTGGAGTATCAATTTGCAAAAAGCATAAGTACTTACTAATTTTACTCTCAGATCAATCATGAAGCCTGCAAGCTTGATCAGAGAACGCTTAGATGAGCAAATACGGGAGGTCAAAATGCTACAAGCGGACATTGACTCTCATCGACCGAGTATCGAAAGCATGGCAAGATCAGCAGATGACCTCTTACGCTCCGGTAGCTCCAGAGTATCCAAGAAGGTTGAGGGAAAATTGAAGGACGTACTTGCCCGATATGAAAAGCTTGTTGAAAAGCTTGTACACCGTGCTGTTTTCCTGAACGAAGTTTCGACGCAGCTTGAAAGTTTTACATATTCCGCCCAGTCATTCGAACAATGGTTCCAAGATATGTTCGACATTATAGACACAAAGCTTCAAGGAGAAAATGCGCAAGCTATTTTGGACAGTGTCATTCAGCAGAAAGAGTCAAGGCGAAGAGATTTTGATGAAACTGTCTCTTCTGGCAAAGCTCTAGTAAGCAAGAAAGACGTCACCGACACTCAGCCTTGCAAGGATAGAATCAAGGTACGAATTTTCGTGTTGCTGATTACCTCAAAATCATAAAATTGCTCATAACTCAAAATTTTTCTAGGGATTGGAGACCATGTGGAAAGATTTGAACGCTTCGCTCGACGAAAAGGCTAAACAAAGTAGGCAGCGTGCGGAATACTTGAATTCTTACGAGAAGTTGAGGGATCAAGTCCTAAACTGGTTGTCCAACATGGAGAACAGAATCAACAGCTTGAAACCTGTTGCCGTTGATGTCGATCTGATCAAGCACCAGACGGAGGAAGTAAGACAGCTTAGTAAAGAACACAGGGATTACAGTACAACAATTGACAAAGTCAACGAGCTTGGAGCTGCCTATGATGCAGTTTCTCGGGGTGACCGTGCAGACAGCCCACGCAGACGAATCGCCACAAGTCCCACTAAGCGATCCAGTTTCAGATCATCAGAACCCAGAAGCCCATCACCCTCGAAAACTTATGCGGGCCAAAGTCCCATGTCTCCTGGTGGATCTAGTGGTTTCGGAAGCAGACGGTCTTCACAAGAAGGCTTTATGCATCTTGAAGACGCCAGCCCTGTAGAGCAACAGCTGAATGAAATCAATCATCGCTACAATCTTGTGGGTATGAAGCTGAATGACCGTCAAAGCGAGTTAGATGCTATTCGTGAAGATGTCAAGAAGATCACTGAGAACCTGAAAACATTGACTCAATTTCTGGACAAAGTTGAAAGATCGATGCCATCTGATTCGGTACCACAGACAAAGCAAGAAGCTGAAAAGCTTGCCCGACAGTTGAAAAGCATATCAGACGATTTGTATGATAAGCAAGGCTTGCTCGACAGTACTCGCCAGCAAATTGCTGACTTGCTTCGAAGGAAACCAAATGTACCTGGTGCGGATAAACTAACGGATGAGTTTGAAGCCGTCAATCAGCGATGGAAGACATTACAAGATGCTTGCAAGCGACGTTCCGAGTTCCTCAGCAATCTTAAAGAATTTCATGATGCCCATGACAACTTGAACAACTGGCTGAATGGTAAAGAGAAGATGATGGCAGTATTAGGGCCCATTGCAACTGACCCGCGGATTGTTCAGAATCAGATGCAACAAGTTCAAGTCATCCGTGATGAATTCCGAGCTCAAAAGCCTACCTTAGATAGCTTTAATAATGCAGGGGACAATATACTCGCTGTACTTGATCCAAACACGCCCGATGGCAGACGCATCGAAGACAAGCTCGCCAATATCAACCAAAAGTGGAATGATTTGCTTCATCAGCTGGATGACCGTCAAGGAAGCTTAGATGCCGCATCAGGCGCGAGTCAAGACTTCTTTGGCAAGCTGAATAAGTTACAAGACAATCTGCACAAAATCAGTGATGATTTAGACGATCTAGCGGCAGAGAAGGGAGACCCAGAAGAGATGTTAAAGAAACTGAATGCCATCGAAAAAAATCTTGACAGTCAGCGCCCAGTCTTAGCTGATGTTGAAGCGTCAGGAGAACAGCTCTGTGACATCTTACAGGATCCAGCTGCCAAGAGTGAAATACGGCAAAAACTTGGCCAGGTTGGAAGACTCTTTAACCAGTGTCAAAAGAAGCTGGATAATATCAAAGCTGAACTGGAAAACTCTAAGAAAGATATATTTGAGTTCAATGAAGATTGTGAGGCCGCTCAAGACTGGTTAAATGATCTTCTGAGCGGGTTATCTGACAAGCTTCTTGTATCAGCTGATCGTGATATACTCAAGCGCCAAGTCGAGGAATTTGAGCCGACATACAGGGAGGTTATGAGCAAGGAACACGAAATCATTATGACCGTTAACAAGGGCAAGGAGCTGATCGCTAAAAGTCCAAGAAAAGCTGATCAGCGCGCATTGCAACTAAATATTGAAAAAGTCCAGAAAGGATGGGACAAGCTCAAGAAAGAAACTGTAGATCGTCACACTAGATTACAGACATGCTTGGAGCATTGTAGGAAGTATGACAGAGCTTTAGAAGCCTTCTTGAGCTGGTTAGACCAAGCGGAAGACAAATTTGAGAAGTTCAAACTAGTATCCTTCAAAAAAGCGGATATTGACAAGCAAATTAAAGAATTGAATGCGTTTAAGAATGATCTTTGGCGTCACGCCGGCGATTATGAGCAGACGAGAAACTTGGGAGAAACATTCCTTGCTGCATGTGATATCGACAAGGACGGTGTGAAGAGAGAACTTCAGGAACTGAAAGAGCGCTGGGAAGCACTCCAGAATGCTGTTGTGCGCAAAGCGCAGGAGCTTGAAGACGCTGCAGCCAGACTTTCGGAATTCAACGATAGCGTTCGAGACGTACGAAATGCTCTGAATCGGTGCGAAGACAAACTGGCATCCCACGATGCTCTAGGTGATGCAAATAAGGACCCTAAATTTTTACAACGTATCAAAGCTTTAGCGGATGAAGCAAAGAAATTGGAGAAGCCGGTTGAAAATGTTCGTCAGCAAGGCGAAGATTTATGTAATTCAGCTAGGGCAAACAGCTGTGATGATGATCATATCCGAGGAGATGTCGATGACATCATGGGTCGATACGATAGTCTTATGAATAAATTAGACGATCGAGCATCGGATTTGGAAGCTGCAAGGAAAGCTATGGAACAGTTCAACGAGCAAATTAAAATGCTTATTTCCGATGTGGCAGATTTAGAAAATGAATTTAGCTCTTTCAAGCCTGTTGGCCGGGATATTCCTACAGTGAAGTCACAGATTCGCGAACTTGAAAACTTCAGCGACAAGTTACGGGATAAGCGAGACGATGTGGAAGAAGCTGCATCCAAGGCTGAAACCTTAATCAAACAAGGATTTGCATCGGATGCCAAGGGTTTGAGAAATCAGATCGAAAATGTAAGAAGGCAGATATCTCGTCTCGAAGAAAAAACGAAAACGAGAGGCGATGAGCTTGACAAAGCCTTGCGGAAGCTGGAAAATTTCTACGATTTGTATAATCAGACGGATGAGGATATCAATGATCTTATAAGTCAAGAAAAAGCCTTTTCGAAGTCTATCGGTGGTGACGTTGACGCAATTAGGGCCCAACAAGCGCAATTTAAGGAATTCAAATCTCGCCAGGTCGAAGCAGTCGGCAAGAGAGTTGATGAGTGCAACAAATCTGGCAACGAGCTCATTCAAACAGCTAGTAGTGGAGCTAACACAGCTGGACTCGAAAAAGATCTGGAAAAGTTGAATGACAAGTGGAACTCATTGAAGCAGAGAATTAGTGATCATGAAAGAAAATTGGATGGTGCCCTGTTGCAATCTGGAAAATT
>VRMD01000191.1:0-35446 GCA_009872375.1 Sminthurides bifidus
GTCAAGGCCACGTGTATAAAAGCATGGCCAATATAGGCTCGTTGCAAATGCATGGCTCACTGACTGGAGAATACTGCCTCGTAATGTTCAAAAGGAGCGTAGATACACTAACTATCATGTGATGATGTATCAGTTCAAATCCAATTACCAAAAATTGCAAAGGTTAGCAACAGCCAGGAAAAATTTGCTGCGAAATCAAATTAAGAGTTCCTCCTTCACGTGTCTGGAACGCAACTAATAAGAATTCTGCTAACGTATTGTAACATTGCTCCTATTCCAAGCTGACTTTGCAACATGACATCCCTTCTTTTAGCAGCTTGTGCAGTCTTCTCATAGACTTTATCTGCATCAAGCCATAAGAATCTAACTGAGAGTTCATACGGTGGCTCAATAAGTGTCTAGATTTTTTAATGTTCACTCATTAGAGCCTCGTCATATTCGCTCTGAACATTCCTACTCTCAACTAAGATGAAGTTCAAGAGATTAAAGAATCCCTTACTGTGCTCTAGTTTTAGTTGACAGTGGCCGTTTTTGACTTCCACAAAAGATGAAAGCATGATGAGAAGAAAAGCATGCAAAAAACTGTCTAGCAGAAGGTTGCTTACCTTAAAGAAAGTTTCTTGCTTGGGAGGATTGAAGCGGAAGCCTTCTTTGACACCTTCGTTTCTCTTGAGGAAGGACCCGGTGGCAACTCGTCGAGTGACCCATTCGATGGGGACCATTTCACATTTCCTGGCGACGAATGCAGTCTCGGAAGCTCGGCGAATGAAGTGGGTTTTCAGACCCACGTTGTTCAACAGCTCAAAGACTTTGCACGTGGTGGCGGTGGAAATGGCTGCTTTGCCTGCCATTTCATGAGCACGTGCTCCATCTCCGGCGGTGATCTTGTCTTTTGATTGAACGAGAACAGCGCCGGGGACCTTGGGCAAATCGAAAATTTGTTTCGTTTTCCCTTCAATGATAAGCTTTCCCGGGGTGAGGTCTAAAATTGAAAAAAATCAAAATTTTAGGCTATTTCCTTAACCGTTCCCCGCAAATCTTTAACATTAAACTACAAGGCTGCAAAATGGAATCAGTCACGGATTAAGTCTTCCTTACCTGCCATTGCGAGTATTTGTGAATGTAAGCGTTGCTATAGAAAACCAAATGCACGATGAGGATCCGTCTGGATCTTTCGTAGTCAAGGAAGCGAATGATTCCAATCAACAGCCCGCAGTTTCTCTTTCACATCTTGAGAGCACCAGAAGGAGCATTTATTTTCACCCTCATGAAATCAACCGATCGTCGTGGACCTCGCTGCCCTTGAGATCTAGGCTGTAAACCACCATGTACGTAGTAGTATCTGCGTAATATCTCGACTCTAATGAAATCCTTGACCCTCTCCAGCAGCTAGCTTAAACAGTGAAGAAGCGAATCAAAAACATTTGTTCATAGCCATAAGTACGTGAACACATTCAATGCAAATTAGAACCGTACCCCCAGCCCAATCTTTAGCACGATAATCTTTTGGCGTTCCAGCTCCAGATCCATCTCCATAGTCTGCATCTCCTCTCCCCTCCAACTTTAGCTAGCTTGCTGGAAGGAGGATTAAATACATGTTAAATACCCAGAGTTGTTACGATGCTAAGTGTTTACCCTTGGAGTAGGTGATAAAAAACACCAAATTAATGCGCCTGAGCAAATATTAACGAAGCTAAAGCCTGGGCGAATAGATCTGACAGTTATGCGCTTGCAGAAGCCCAAAAGGATGCCTTGTCAGCATCTGAATCTGACCCAACACTACCTTTGCTAGCGTATTCCATCCACCATGCAGTTGCTATGGAATTTTGAGGCTGTGGTTGCTGCCATAAGTGGAAAAATTTGCTGAAAAAATAACTTGCTTGATGGAGTCTCCGCCCCACGTCGTCCCAGCCTCTGTCCCTCGGCGAATCAAGAGATGCCAGATTATCGATTAACATTTATGTGTCAGTCATGAGGCATTCATAGATTGTGCTTTGCATTGCACTCACTACTGATTAGAATATCATTAGAATCTTCTCGACACATGTTTCAATGTTTTCCATGTTGGAAAGAAAGTTACGTAAGAGGGGCGAGCAAAGTAATAAAGATTACTATTTATTCCAGACCGAACAACAATTCTATTCTATCAACAGGAGTTAAGTGAAACGCACATCACTTCTCACGCACCAAGGTGCGTGTTTGAGATTGCTGACGCCAAAATTTTATTTAGCTGTTGTCAATACTCAAGGCGTACAGGAAGCATTCTCACATCAATTAACGTTTCGAGCCAAGCCTGTTTACAGGCAAATGATTCTCTTCCACACTCTCATATGCCCGACCTTATGATTCATAAAGCAGAGCTTTTCTGATGGACAGTAGGACCTGTACCAGTAAACAGTTACCTGAGTAGCTCAGTTTGCATTTAAAATCAGAAGACAAGGTATGAGATTGACCCACGCTTACGCGTTCCCCCGCCAATATGGTGCGTGTACTACCAGTACCAGGTATCTAATCCGATTTCGGTTCATTTTCGTCGTCTAGCCACCCCTTTTCGGTCATCACTGGTAGGATGATTAGCTTTAATTTGGTTTCCAGTCATGCTAATTGGATGAGAGACTGAACGCATTCAATCTTTGACTCCCAACAAGATAACTGGGGACAGGGAGCAGATGATTTCTTGCCGTCTTTGTCCTGGTTTGTGAAAGCTATGGTTCATTGTTTTCAGTGACAGTTCCAACGGTTGTTTCTTGTGCATTCTTTTATCATGCTGGACAATCCCCAACGCACTGATTAATTATGAAAAGTAGCAGAGAGAACCGAGTCACACAGCTCGATTGTCAACAGTTGCTGTCAGTGTTACACAAAAAATAATCTCATTAAAGCAAAAGCTCCAGCTCAACGAAGGCATAGACCGGAGGAGCGCTCACCTTGAACCAAACCGGCTTCCGACCTGTCTGCCGTTCTGCTCCTGCGACTGAAGAAAGTGACCTGCACCAAAACACCCTTCCGCTCAAAGTCAGTTCGGCATGAGACGCCTTATCCTCTGTAACGCTCTCAGGAACATTTTCCGGGTTTACTTTCCATCTTCAGCAGTTTTAATGTGAGCTGGTGTCTTCGTGTCTTGGTTGCTTGTTCTCGGTGCATTTATACGTGGACTGTGCAGCCACGTAGCTCGTTAGCATATTTTAATACACGGATCATCTCAAGGTAATTTTAATTTCATTTATGTTTAAAATCTGTTTTTTGACATTGAACCGTTTACTTTGTACAAAGTTTCCAAAAGCTTCACCTACGTTGCAGTCCGATCAGATTGAAAAATCAGAGGTGAAGTTATTATTGATGTTGGGTTATTGTCTAGTTGGGTTGGAAACGCATTGCGAATACTAAAGGCCGTTAGTTAAAGCTAAAATCGTCTTTTTCGATGTCAATCGATCATAAGTTTTGTAGGCCACGTCATTTTTAAGGTGTTCCAGAGTATGAAGGTTGTTGGCAGATAGGCCGGCGGACAGCTTCCAGATCAGGTTTTTTTCTTTTTCAGTGAAATAATGGATTGAAATCCTGACAGATAATTGTAGAGACTTAGTCTTCAATTAACTGGATTGTCTGACAAGTTCGGCTTGCTTTGATTTTTCCTGGCTCCTTGCTTCATATCCATCAAATACAAGAGTAGAAACCAGTTTCTTCTTTCTTCTTAATACCTTTGCTGCAATTATTGTTTAATATTTGCTTCTCCCTCACTTTTGTTTACGTTTGTATTTTCATGTACAAAATGCATCTTAAGGCATACCTAGATGGAGATATTTGACAAAAAAATCAGATTTCCAAATGTCCCTCTAGCTTTTGGTTAGCAAATGCAGCCGGTCGAGATTTGCTGTGAGCGTGCAAGTTGTCCATCTATAAAATTACCGGTATTTAAGCTCATCTTCGCCGGTTAACAGTGCAATTGTCACAGATTCATATGGCAAATTCAATAGTTTTCCTCTTTCTAGCTGCCATATCATGCAAAACTGCTGACCGAATCCGACCTGATTTACCGTACATACAGACACGTGCTTAACGGTAGAGACGTTCATCGTGATTGTCGGAAGAGTAAAAGGATTCCATAAGAATGGATTCAATAATGTGTCTAATTGACTTGGTCTCTTACTACAGCTGACTCGTCAGCTGTCAGTTGAAAAGGGTTGTGTATGCAGCGGAGATTGTTTTCAAGGACTGCGTAAGCACTTGGTCAGTCGATTAGATTGCTGTAAATAATAGCATGTCATTCTTGTGGAAGCCGCTCAATCTTAAAGGAGCGTTAAGATGACTTGCATTGCAAATGGCGAACATGCGTAATTTGCTGATTCTCCTACCGTCAAAACATTAGTTGGTTTTTCAAGGACATGACATGACAACGCGCAGGTAGCTGCGGAAAAGGACGTGCTACTACGTCGAATTTTAACAAGAAACAGCAGTTGAAAACTTGCTGTCACGTAATTACTAAGTAATTGCAGTGATTTTCAACAAGGAAAGTGAGAAAGTCAAATGTTATAAGCTCGTTCATGATCTGTGATTGAACACATCGTCAATGCAAATCACAGCTTTAGTAAGATGAAATCCAGGGCACGTGCTGAACTAGCATGAAATACGTAGTAGATAATCGTCAACTTGTTTCTTGTTTAATGAGCATAAGCCATTTTTTGCTCGTTTCACTAGCATGACGTGCTAGAACCCACCAATCACAGGGCTACAAAAACACACGCCTCTGCAGCCATTGGTCGGTTTCACAGGCGGGGCCATCTTGACTTAATCACTAAGCCGTTTTTGCTCCAAAAGGTCAAAACATTTCGCAATATCGCAATGCGTCTTCATCTGGTTGCCAACATCTATCTGACTGGGAAAGCGCATTTAGCTTTAGTTTGTCAACCAATTCCTTCATCTTTATCTTTCCATGCCACATAAATTTCTAGTCCGTTCCATCCTTTTACCATGTATCTTTTGCCGTGTTTATCAATTTTACTGAGTCCCGAAGCAGATTAGCGTTATGATCGTTTCATCTCTGTCTTGTAAGGATAACATATTGCCACGGGATTATGGCTCTGCTAATCACACTCTTAGATTCGAGTACAATGAGTGTTCTTGATGGACGATTGTGGCAACACGTACTTTCCGCACTATAATTGCATAAGAAGCAGTAGTTAACTTTGGTTTTTGCTAGTATAGTAATACTGAACCAGGTCAGTGCGATCCCTGTCAAAGCACTATATTCCCGTTGTTCAATTATGATGCTAGGTTATTTCGGCGTGATCCTTGTACCATCCCGAGCAAAAATCGAATCAAACACCGGATCATTTCATAATGGCGTTTATTTCCACGGGGAATAATGATGATGAGTTGACAGTTGATTTCTCAAGCCTCTGGTCGATAGTAAAAGCTGTTTATGTGTTCTAGCTGACAGTAGTAACATGTTTTGTGTCTCTAGACAAATTGGTGGAATATTCTTTGAAACGAGGAAGATATTTACAAGAATGTGAGTCATAAAGAGCGAAAATCATACGCAGTAGCACATGGTCCATGGGTCGAGGCTTGATGTTTTTCCACAAAGATTTCCACAAAATTTTTCCAGCGACACTTCTTAGCACTACAAAAACAAACAGGTATACTGCTTCCACCTCGTCCAACAGATGGTCCCTCCCTCCCATCTCAACGCTTAAAAAAGCATGAACATTGTAACAGCCCGGCTAACGGTAACGGTACAAAATACACTTGAAAATACAAGCTGTTTTATTTCCACGTAGGTGTAAGTTGCTCATGACATTTAGAATTCAATTGATCTGTTGCTCTCTCATCACCCATCCCCAGAACATAATGCGTCAAGCATGCCAAGAGCAAGCACGTAAGTAAACTGCCCTTGGAAAAGTTCACAGTTGGCACAATGAACATCTTTGTCATTTTTTTTTTGGAAATAATCAGGTACAGAGATCTTATCGCCCTCTCATTCAGTTGATCGTTTCCGTTCCCCGATCTGTCCTTTCAGTTACTCGACCGGCCAACATTGAAAGGGCATCGTCAAGTGGTGTACGATCAAGGAGACGATTTTCCTTTTCTTGGATGATGCAATTCGAACGAGTGTTGATAGCATACATTCCATTGACCTCATGACCCTTGACGACAATCCAAAGGATATGGTTGTTCACAAATCGCAGCCGCAGATAGATACAGAGGATGTAGTCAAAACGGGTTTGCTTTTCTTTGTCATGGTGTTTTACGCAGTTCTTCAAAACCAAGAGCCAGTTTTCCAACCCTGTTACTGTGAGCATCTGACAATATCCCATAAGAGGTTCCTTCGCTAGAAGACCCTCAGTTTTGCAAGGTCGATTGCAAGTGCTCCACTAATGACCTTGTACTTTAGCTTGAATTGTATAATGCGCTGCCATGGTAAACTGTAATGTAACAACTATACATGCTACCACAGCAATGGCTCTGAAAACTCGCTCTCTTAGCTTTAGCTATGTTAATGAATTTTAAGTAAGAATAAAAAGTCATGCTGCGCTGCGCTTGCGTGCCAAAAATCAAGAAAAGCACCAGCAGCCCAGTAAAAAATAGATGCAACCAACAATCTTGTCTTATGGAGCTGAAAGCTGATCAAGGAAAACTGGTCAGATCTGGTAAAGAGGTAAAGACGAGCACCAGAGGTATTTGTTAACTACTGATGCAAATGAGATATGATACGTCATCTATACACTATCAACGTTATCCAGTGAATCCAGTACGTGCATGAGTGATTGTACTCCTCTGAATCAAGTCCAGCTTCTGGATTAGCAAGATGGGCCATAGTCGGGGCATTCATACGTTGGTGTTCAGCGTTCAGTTTGTGGCTTGATGAGCACTGAAGCAGCTTACAAAATTGAACATTTGTGCAGATTCACATTCTATCGCATCTTCATCCAGAAACTTGTAATCGGTATCTTCAATGTGGCTGGGTCACGTGAGGAGATTTTTCCTCTGGTAACTTGAGAGCTGGAAGCAAATCAAATGATCAAGTCAATTGCCATCAGGGTAGGATGAACGGCACCTTGACTCTCTCTCTCTCTCTCTCCAGCAGTCGCAGTCTCAAAGATGAATTTTCAATTGCGTGAAATTAATAGGCCACGAGTATGATCGCAAGCAGACAGACAGCATTGAATGAGGCAAGAAAAATTCCCAAGCTCGTCGTCTTGCCTTGCATCTTCGTACTAGGCCAAGAAGAGAGCCTCTGCAGCACTCCAGCTCTGACTTTCCATTTTGCTGGTCCGCTTTTTTATTGCAGAATCTCAGATTGCTCAGGGTCGCTCTTCAGAAAAGTTTACAATAGGGACGAGGAAAAGATTCAAGTCAGTTAATACTTGTAGGTATGCATGGTAACATGATGTTTTCCCAAAGTCCAACAACAAGAGAGTGCGATCAAGAGTAATTACCCCGACGTAATATGTTGTATAATTTAACAGGGTGAGATGGGACGATGGAGGACAGTGCGGAACGGAGATGAAATGTGTGTTGGAAAGATGAAATGCTTATAAGGTGATTGCTGTATCAAGTCTTGTCAGTTGATCACTTTTTAAGCCCGTTGATATTTAACTGCTGCACATGGGAGAAGTAGTAGCAGGAACTTGTATTTCTGCTGGAGTTACAAAGAAATGTTCCATTGCCACAACCATGGACGTGATGAGGGAGAGAGATGCGACACACAGTAGTGGGGTAACAACATCAAATGATGGAGAGGGCAAGCCATAGTTTCGTCATGTAATCACCAGGCTGACTTATAACTTAGCCACGGATTTCATTCAAGTCCTTTACGACTATTAGAAATAGTTAGTGCTGCCTCTACTACAGTTTAGATAGGCATGTATTCATATCAGTACCATTTCTCAAGTGACCACATCCCTGTACCTGAGATGTGCCACAAGCTCTTTCTCCTCCAAGATATGCGCTTCTTCTTCTTCTTAGCCTTCTCTCCCTTCGGCGTTTCTCCTACTCATCGTCTTTCACTCTCGTTCTCATCTTGGACAGAATCAGCTTTGCTTTAAAGGAAGCTGGCTCGCTGGTCGCAAACACTCATGATTTAATCTCCCATCAATCAGAAGGTAGTTGTTCCTTTAAAACTTTCATAAATCCTTTCTGTGCTGTGGCATAACCGAACACATTGTGGAACATTTGGTGAAAAAGCTTGATCGGTCAGTGAGACACACATAGTCAGTGCATTTGCGCCACAGAGGAAGCTACACCGACCCAGAGAGCGTAAGTAAGTCCAGACGGGGATTTCTTTCTCTGCTCGTCGTCAACGCTGAGGTAGGTAGGCTGAAGAAGACGTTGTTGAAGACGTCGAGATCTTTTAGGCAGGGAGGAGGGTGCGAGACCTCTCGAGTCTTTGCTTTCCCAGCAGCAGTGCTGCAATAGTTAGGGAGAGGTAGGCGTAGCGTAGGGTGACACTGACGGAGTGATTCCAGAGGGAGAAAGGAGTCGCATCCTCCCTTGCGTAACTTAGCGGAGGGACACTTGTTGACGTAGTTAACAAATTGTAATTTCCACGAAGTCATCACGTGCTCCTGAGCTAATAGCTTGGCAACGCCAATAACCAACATTCTCATACATTGTTTCAAGTGGTGAACATCCTGTCTTTCCGCTTCTGCAGGAGTAACGACGCATCTCACTTCAACGTTTTTTCACCCCAAGGAGCCTAGCCATGGCCACCGCCGAAGTGCCAAATGAAGTGCCAAATAAGGAGGAAGCGGGTATTACCCACAACTGCGGCGTCTTCGGATGCATCTCTGCCGGAGACTGGCCGACTCAAATTGACGTTGCTCAAATCATTTGCCTTGGACTAGTCGCACTCCAGCATAGGTAATTGTTGAAACTTATATTGCATTTTTGGTAAAGGAGTTATCTTTCCTTCACAGTTTATTGTGCCTGGGCTCATGATTGTAAAAATCTGGATTGAAAAAAGTCCAGTATGATAAAGGCTTTTTCCTCATCCTGTCTTTCCCTTCTTGTTTTCACGTGCTTGAAAACGTGTTTTTAATTGCGTAAGCAGTACCAGTGAAGCAGTTCGTCCAGACTAAGCGATAAGAGAAGTTCATTGCGTAACGCAAAGTAGAGCCCAGAGCTCTCGTCCCCTTCAACACGGTTTTTAAATTATACATGTCAAGGCTTGGCTAAGGTCGATGAGAATGCAAATTACCCGTTCATGACCTCGCGTGCTCTAATAGCCAATCATTGGCACGCGATGAAACGAAACTGACTTGAATCTAAAATTTTACTAGGGTGCTAATACCTAATGTCCTTTATGCTTCAGAGGTCAAGAAAGCGCAGGGATTGTGACCTCCAAGGGCGAGGATACCAAGAGGTTTAGCATGCACAAAGGAATGGGACTTGTCTCCCACGTATTTGATGACAATGCCATGAAGAAAATCAAAGGGAACCTAGGAATTGGACACACCCGGTATTCAACTACGGCTGAATCCGAAGCGCTCAACTGCCAGCCCTTTGTCGTCCATACGCAACACGGCGCTTTGGCTGTAGCCCACAATGGGGAGCTTTTTAACGCCGAATCACTAAGGAAAAAGGTAGGTGCTTAAAACTTATTTGTACGGCAAAGATTTTTAAATGTGGCAAGTTTATTAGGAAAGGTCGAATTTAACATTTTTTACGCATTTAAATCCTTCGTAGTCTTTTGAGTAAGGAAGAACGTAATAGCTCCTAGTGATGGTAGCTAGCTGGTAGTAGTTGCAGTTATTCCTTAATTCTAGAGCCAATTGAATACTCTCTTACGAGCTATCTTTAGAGCTTAGAAAATAAGCGAACGCCAAGGAAGAATTAAGTAGTAGTCAGCAGAGCTGTCTTATAACTTGCTTAGAGACAAGCCTTATGTCACATGACAGTGTTGATAAGAGCTGTGCTGATGAGATGCGTTATCACATGTGTCAGTTGCTGATGAAATTTTCTTTGATACTCATAGGTACTGGACCGTGGCCTTGGATTGTCCACCATGTCAGACTCTGAGCTGATTACGCAAGCTTTGTGCTTAAATCCTCCAGAAGGAGAGCACGAAGGACCCAATTGGCCAGCCCGTATCAAACATGTGATGAAACTAACGCCCTTGTCCTACTCCCTCGTCCTCATGTACAGAGACAGAATTTACGGCGTGCGAGATCCCTATGGCAACCGGCCTCTCTGCCTTGGCACGCTCGTTCCCGTCAATAAGAGAAATAATGTCATCGGTGGAAAAATGGACGGCGAAATCGAAGGATGGGTCATATCTTCCGAATCATCCGGCTTTTTAGCAATTGGTGCTCGTTATTTAAGAGAAGTTGAGCCTGGTGAGATTGTGGAACTGACCAAGAATGGCGTCCGTAGCATAGGCATAGTTGAACGTCCGGACGACAAGCTACCCGCCTTTTGCATTTTCGAATACGTTTATTTTGCCAGACCTGATTCCATATTTGAAGGTATTATTTTTCCACTCGTAGACAATCATGCTGTTAAAGTAGACATCTTTTCGAGAGGGTCAGTCAAACCCTTATTTTACCAACAGGTCAGATGGTCTACTCCGTAAGGATGCAATGCGGTAAAGAGTTGGCAAAAGAAGCTCCTTGTGATGCTGACATCGTGAGTTCCGTTCCTGAATCGGGAACCGCCGCTGCCCATGGTTACTCCCGACAATCTGGCATACCATTCGCTGAAGTCCTGTGCAAAAACCGATACGTCGGTAGGACATTCATTCAGCCGTCGACAAGGTTGCGGCAGCTTGGTGTCGCTAAAAAATTTGGTGCTTTGTTGGATAATGTTTACGGAAAGAAAATTGTTCTTGTTGATGACTCTATCGTTCGTGGAAACACTATTGGTCCTATAATTAAGCTTTTAAGAGATGCTGGTGCTAAAGAGGTACGTATACATTATTCCTTCAACTCGAGAATCCTCTTTTTCTTGACTATTGTAACTAATGTACTTATACCAATGGCTTTGTTCAATGTTTGTTTTTCAGGTCCATATTCGCGTAGCATCGCCACCAATTAAATATCCTTGTTACATGGGGATCAATATTCCTACACGCGAGGAACTCATTGCTAATAAACTGGATCCTCCTGAACTTGCAGAGGCTGTTGGTAAGAGGCAGAGCTGAAGCATCTCAACTTTTTGAAAATTTGTAGAAAAATAAATGTGTCTAAAACTCATCTGTTTCATTTTAGGAGCCGACAGTTTAGTGTATCTGTCAATTGGTGGTTTAATTAGTGCAGTAACTTATTCGATTCGAGAAAAGGATCCGAAGAAAGTGGGACATTGCATCGCCTGCTTATCCGGACAGTACCCTGAGAAACTGGAATGGTAGTGTCCTTGTTGATCATATGAGTGGGACTTTCCACTATAATTTGACCTCAATCTGTTGGTGGACGTGCGTCTTAAACTGAAATCCTATCTTGGTACATACATCCTCTCCTCGTGCTACCGATATGTGCTTCTAAAGATAAGATACTATTACTGGCATTCAATCCGCTTTTAAAAAGTCACGAACAGCTGGCAAGAAAAGCCGAACACTGCAATCGTCATTTGTATCCACCATTCCACATAGCTAAACTGCTGAATCTAAGATTAACTGGAATTAACTTTAGAAATTGCGTACTAAGCCATACTGCGAAGTGTGAAGTTGATTTGTTGATTTTCTACCTAAACATATTGTTTGATTTGGAAATGCCAAAAAAGTAGAATGTTCATAGAATCAGTAGATGTTACTTATAATTAGACTCAGATCAACACATTGTTGGCAAGAAAAAGTTTTAAAAGTCAGAGCGTTTACTTAGATGTCTTTTGACAATAATTCCTAGCTCTCTTATCTTACATAGTGATACCTGTCTTAAGCATATTGATACAAATGTCTGGTTACAGCTCAACGAAAAGATTTTGACGTCGCATAAAATTATATTATGAACCATACATGGATTTAACCCTTGAAGAAAAAAGATCCGAAAGTTACGATTTCTAACAGATTTCGCTTAACATATCTTGCATTTTAAAACTTTTGAGTCCACGATTCTATTTCTTTGATTGACTTGGGGCACGCATGGGTGAGAACACGTGAGCCTTCAGGAGTAACTAAGACATCATCTTCAATCCTAATAGCGATGCCATCAAATTCATGACCTACCTTAGTTAGTAAGTCCTTTTGATTGGACATTGCTCTAATGTAAATTCCAGGTTCGACTGTGATTATCATTCCTGGGACTAACCTTTCTCCTCTATCAACAGTGGGTGTATCGTGAACATCCATACCTAGATAGTGGCTTACATGATGCGGGCAGAATCTTAAGGCAACTTCGTGAGCGTGTTTAGCTAGTATATCATTAGAAACTTCTATCATGCCTAAACGGAGTAAACCTTTTAACAGCTTCGAACCCATTTCTCGAAATAACTGATCTAGAGTCATACCCGGGCAAACTTTATCAATTAGTTCACACTGCAGCTCCAACATCATCTCGTACAAGCTCCTGTGCCTATCGTTAGAAAAAGTTCCTCCTACCGGCCAAGTTCTTGTGATGTCGCTACAGTATCCGAAGTACTCACATCCAGCATCAACCAGGACTAACTCGTCATTATTGCATTTGTTCATGTTGAAGACATAATGGATAATATTGGCTCTTGCGCCCGAAGCTACGACAGGTGGGTAGGCCAAACGCTCAGCTCCTCTTAACCGACACTCGTAATCTAATTTGGCCCAGATATCATGTTCATTCACAGTCTTTCCGCTACTTGATCTTGTTCCACAAAACTGGAGAGTTTTTTGAAATGCCTCAGACGCGATCTGGCACGATTTGTCCATCAACTGAATTTCCGACTTACTCTTCACTACACGCATCGAGTCGAGGATATTTTTAGGATTTTCCACCAGTTTTTCTTTCACGTTGAAAAATTCTTTCATGTTCCTTATCACAAAATTCTTGTTTTCACACCACACAACAACATTTTTCTGCTTCGCAAAAAACTCCTGCAAGAACTTGGGAAACTCCGAAGAAAGATACGCTTCTTCAAATCCAAAATAGTCTGTGGCAGCTTTAGGTGTTGTTTTTGGTCCATCCCATAGTTCTCCAATCGGGTCAGGGTCTCCGACAAACATCATATGACGTTCCTCCATAGGTGTTGCTAACAGAACTATGAAAGCGTCAGTATCGTAACTGCCACTTAAATAGAAGAAATTTGAATCCTGACGAAAGGGGTAAGGGATGTTTTCCGTCATGTACTTTTTTGAAGAAGATGGGATGATGATCATATGAAATATTTCCTCAGGTCGATCCAAAGATCTATTGGCATATTCCTTTGCTATTTTCATTGCGATTGTGCGTCGATGGCGAAGCTCTTGCTTGGTGACGCCAGGCATAATCTACAACATTTGATAAAATTTCCTGATATCATGTAATGTTTCCGATCAGGAACATAAACAAAATTCTTCGCTAATCATACCTCATCCGCTGAGTGTAAAAACTCCGGATGAGTTTTGAACGTCGGCTGACCGAGGGATAAAACGGGCAGTCTTTTTATCTGCGTTTCCGGATTTACAGCATTTGGCGGCGACGAAACAGAGAATGAGCGCTGATTGCACAGGCGAAGGCTCCGTCCGATTCTCCATAGATTAGACCTCATCTTGCTCACCATCTACAACTAACTTTACCTGCTACAAGTCGTTAGCTCAAGACGGAGAGCACTGCGAATCGATTTCTTCCCCAGGATCTGAAATAAAGAATGGCATAAGACAACACGTTACATACTGATAAAATCATCAGCTAATAGAAAACTTATACCTCAGAATCTGGTCAACGAACTTTTCACAAAAAAAAAATTTCAAAAAAACTTATTAACTTATCTTACCGACAATTCTCTCAAATGATAAATCGTGGTCCACCCAAAACCATTTCGAAAAGCCTATCAATGGTGAATTGGCAAAAACAATACACACACTTTGATGGTGGTTTCCGATATGCAGTTAAAAACTAATTAAGTTAAATGGTGACTCTTTTTTCTTAATTTTATTTATGCATTTATTTTTTTCCGCGTAGCACGCGAAAAACAATGGCGCTCCTAAGTTCGAACTTTATGTCCATAAAGTATATTCAAAAGACACTCAATGACTTCTGCTTAAGCTTCCTAGGCTGAAGCGCCCTCTAGAGATGAACGATTTTGAGTTATCCGATGCATGCAATCATATAATTGAATTGAACGAATTTAACGAATGCCCAGGACGATAGCTGGTGCAGTGCAAGATTTGAACACTGCAAAAGCAAGTCATCCGTTGAGAGAAACCCTCTTATGCAGTTTCAGCCACTTCTTTTTTAAGAAAAGATGAAGGCAAATCTGTCATCGGTATCGGTAATTGTCATGGTCGAGTGAACATGCTAATGCTCTTGTCTTGGGTAAGTTCCTTTTAGTAATAAAAGTCTGTCCAAAATCATTAGAAAACTGTAAATTTTTAACAATGAAAGTAGCGGCTATTACAAAAAGGTAAAAGAAGAATTAAAAACACTTCGGATAAGGGATGGGACAGATACACACATTTATACAGACGCTGCTGCTAGCGCCGGAAATGTCGAGCTAGAGATGAAATCTCGGCCCTCTGTAATCAACTGGAAGAGCCGTTAAGGAGACGTGGCTCCGGTAACATCTTTTGATGGGTTTTCTCCAGAAAGCGAGAAGTGGGTTGTAGGAGCGGGTCAGCTGCTCATTCAACCGCTAAACAGGTTTTACACAAGTCTTGTTTCCACCAACATTGGAGTTGTGGATGGTGGTGGAACCGAGGAAGGGGAAACACGGAAACATGGTTTGACCATATGGTAATCACTCAGTTTTTCTCCTAAGCAAAGAACCAAAAGAGGCAGCTATAAAGAAGGAGGAAGATCACTCGTCGGCATGAGGAGATTCAAGATCCGGATGCAGTCCGACGCAGGACTGGGTACGGGTCGTGTTTGAAGGCCAAAAGCTATACATTAAGTCGGAGGTAGCAGCTGTGCAAAGAATTTTCTTTACCTAATGTCCTCTCAAGCACAGTCAAGCCTTTGAGTCTCGAGAAGATTTACTCAGTACAGACGCTTGTACCAAAGCTCATCCGCTAGATATGAAAAGACTTGATTGCGTTTAACCAAGCTTTTTGTCTCCAGCCTCCAAGACTAGCATACGAGGAATCTCAAATCCAGGTTACCGTTTCCGTGTGCAGCTTCACTTCTTCGTTTTCCATGTGCGGGTACAAGGATCTCCACATGTGTCATAACCAAGCGGAAAAGGAAGCAAGCTCACAGCCAAAGCTAAGCGGGTATGTAAAACTTCCCTCCTACGCCACCTCATCCTCTTTACTTCTTCTCCACTTGATTTGACTCCTTTCGGCGTGGGTCTTGCTTCCGCTTGGATTTCTCTCGAATCCAGGAAACCGTAGCTGCTGACTTTTTCGGCCGGCAAATCGATCAAGGTTACCGTGACTTAAATCACTTGAGCATTTCAATCATTCCACGCTTTCCACATTCCATTCATTCGACCTGGCTACGGCTACAGACCTGGGCTATCGTTAGCATCCCCTGAGGAAACCATTATTACTGCACCTTTTTTTCGCAATTGCGGCATTGAACGCACGGACTTAACGTTTGAAAAACTGCAACTCCTCTCACAGGGTGCGGCAATGAAGGGAAAGATTTGTTGCTGTGGGGAAACAAAGACTTTCTGCTCCGAGCTGAACGGAGAAGCGTCAGCAGTAGGATGATTGACTCAGCAGAGATTGAGAGAACATATGTGATGACTTCCGGTGGATAAAATTCTCTCCGGATTGAGCTAACTCAATGTGTTACTTGAATCTCTCGCTATTTCCCGTCTGTTACCTCAGTTCTGCCTCCTCTCCTCCCGTCCGTGGGGAGGATGAGTACAGATTACATGATCGTGTGTGCATGGAAGAAACTTTTAGCGGCAGAGTAATTACAACGTCTCTTCTACATTTCCATATGCAGCCGTCTCAATAAAGCGAAATGAACTGAAGGCGCAGCCAAGAAGGAAAAGTGGCGTGTAAACTTCCACTACGTATTGCAGATGCACACAAGTCTTGGAGACTAAATAAGAATGTGTGTGTGTGTGTAAGTAAGATTTTTATGAAGAAGGGTGAGCCAGTTGATGTTCATGTTCAATTCCAGCTCACTCACATTGTCAGAAGGGTTGCACGCTGGGCCCGGCAGAGCGAGAGTGTGGGATAAAGTGATAAGGAAGGAAAGAAGAAGTTGGAATTATTAGAGGAAACTGCTGACCATCTCATCTGGATGGTGCATCTCGTTCAACCATACGCGATATGATAATGAAGGTATAATAACATCATAAGCGCAAGAATATCTTGATTTTTTCACTTACTCCATTAAAAACTGTGTGAGGCGAGTCGCGAAAGATACGTGCTTCGGATGGTAAGTCATATTTAGTCATATGTAGACTTGTGGATGCGAAATCAAAAGCTCCAACCCGTCCATACTCAAAGTCGTGGCAGCGAGTTAAACTCGCTGACCGTTTCTTTTGTACTCAAAGCGCCATCACGTATGCATGCTTCCGTTTCGTAAACTCACATCCGGATAAGTAACTCACGTAGGAAACGGCTAGCTAACAGGCACAGATCTATGAGCTTGTAATAAGCAAACTCAAATCCCTCCATGCACATCTGCCTATATTTCATTTCTTCGTTTAGCGAAACAGCGGCACACTAGTTACACTGGGGAATTATGCAAGTGTTTTCCCTTTACTATATTAACAATAATGAGACGGAAAGCATCCGTGTGTTGCCGGTTTATTGCTGGTTACAGCTCCGGCATTGTGATTTTTCCTATCGCTTTCAGTGAGCAACGTGTAACATGAACCAGAATGGCGAGAAGCGATGCGTGAGCCGAGAGAATGTGAAAAGGAACAAATTAGGAAGACGAAGAGCGGAAAACAAGAAATTAAAAAGAAAGAAGAGAAGACTGCATGGTGAAGACCAAGACCCTCCAATGGATTTTGATCATATCAACAAAGTCAACTTGGAGTAGGAGAAATGAGATACGATGTACGAGGAATTGTATGACTGCTCCAGCTCCTCTCTCCCACGACTTTTATTTGCGGCACCAAGCACCAGTCCTATTAAGAAGAAGAGCTAATCATTAATTCCTTCAGCTTGTGAACCACGCAGCCATGGCCATTTTCTAGCAGTGCAACATGTGCAGAAATCCCTTATTCTGTTCCCACTTGTTGCTCCACCAACACTTGACTCCATCCTTGCCTCGAGAAGAGCTTGAAAGCATCAACATTATTACGTGAGCATTTGTCCCTTCGGATAGATAATGTTTGTTAAAATCGCAATCCGCTGACACCGCGAATCATCCTCCCTTGCTGCAGCCCCATCGTCTTCGTAGTCAAGTATAGCACGGAGTGACTGGGTGCGAACACTCAATCATGTCCCTTCCAATTAGTATACATTAATCTTAGGAGCTCAAATTACATTAATAGGTCTTTCCAGACAGTTTGCATAATTAGAGGAACATTCCAGCGAATGTCATCATGACTGCGCGTGATGCCTCTTCGAAGTACAAAGCCAACCACGGCTTGGTAGTCTGTCTCCATTCCAATGTTACGTCTAATGACGTACCAGCCTTCGCGAACGCAGTTTGTTACCCGTTACAAACAAACCAGAGACAAAAGTAATGGAAGGACGTTACAGGAGCTTGAGTGCAAATCTTATCTCTTCTCTATAGTTTCACGAATCGGATACAAACGCTTTCTTCCCTAGCAGAATGGGATCAGGCAGCGGCATCACGGGCAAGGCTGCTAAAATCTTGCGAAATCCGCTCTCTCGACTTTCAAAGTCCACGAGATGCCGGGTAGAGAAATGCCACGGGTATAGGATTCAAGTTGGCAAGACATCAATGAGCTTATTCATGGCAGGATGTGGCCCTCCTGGAAATACATGCGTTCTTGGAGCTAATTTGACATTGGGAAATAATTCTGTCACGGCAAATGATAAGAAAGAAAAATTAGTCCACTTCACACAGCTAGATGATGACAAAGTACGAGAGTGTTAAAAGTTCAATTTTCGGCAACGTCACAGGCTCTCGTAGTCAACCCTTCGGTTCCCGGCTTCGCTTTCAAGTAATTCTTGTTCAAGGCTCGAGTTTACACAAACTGTACACAAGTAGCCTCACTCATCTCATGATCAATGCAAGCCTTGCAAACATGTGCGGATAGCCTAGAGATCACAGCAGTTGGCAGTACGCTCAGAAGGCAATATCCTTGAAAATGGTCCGTGTACTACACAATGAATGAGTGGTCTTGCAAGCGTGAATCGCTTGCAAGCGTTGTCCGTAAAAAGCTTCGTGAAAATCCTCCATACCACGGGAAAAGGTGAAAAGGGTGAAAACTTGAGTAGGGATGCTCAAGGGAGGGTAAAACCAGGCTGTCTGGGCCAGGTAATAAGGATTCAAAATTCAAATTGATGATGAGAATTTTGACGCGTCCCTATAGCATTCCCAACATTCTGTCCTGGATTTGGAGTAGCAGTAGGTTTGTCTCGCATGCAACATGTAATAGGATGTAGTTGATTTGCGTAGTCGGGTTCTCATTCATCTCTGAATGAATGGACGAAGATTGTCGGAAATCGAACAGGAGCAAAGCTAGGTGGGGTGGAAGGACACTGAGGTGATTTTGTGGGTGGAGATAAACGTTATATTCATTCTACCTACACGATGCATGCAGGCTGAGTTCGCGGAATGCCACCTTGGGTTCTGCGACGATCCTGAGAGATCTGACTGAGCGAGTGGCACAACACATTGGCGTCAGCACTGGCTCAAGACGTCTTCCTTCATTCTGTCTAGGCTATATGTTAATATGTTGCGTGTATACTTTTCTGGAAGGCCAGAATAGTGCTAGTCTTTTCGGTGTTGTTGATGGTGTTAGTGTTGGCGTTAGTGCCCTTCACAGATGCGAGCTTAAAAACATTTACACGCAAAGTTAGCCGGCCGGTTTGCTCTTTGCTGTACTATAAGCATCTTGAGATGAGATCCTGCTCTGGGTCCGCCTGTTCTGACTCAGGGAGTATAGGTTGAGTAAAGACGAGGTGTGGACGATCGCTCAGTGTGAATCCCTCGTTCGAAATCCCTTCCTTCATTAAACGGTCGGAGCGAGATTCCCATTCAAGGAGGCGACAGAATGTGAAAGAAGGAGAAGAGGATGAAGGAGAAGCTGCGAGGATTTAGAAAAGTGGGGGATGAATGTAAAGCTCTCTGTTGTCAGCAGAAAAGCTAAAAGGAAATGCGTCGTTCCAGGGGGTTCGATGAAGTTTAAGAAAAATCAAATGACAGCTGCAAACTTGACTCAAGTTCTTGTCCCAAACTCACTCTCAGTCTCAGTACCTCTCTTGTGAACCGTTTCGAGGCAGATCAAACTATATCCAGCTCTTGTTCATTTCCTCCACAATCGAACTTCCTCTTCCAAATCCTTACAAAGCGCTGGGACAAGATCACAGAATAACAAACATGACCGTACTGTCAACTTGAGCGGGACAAAAATCTTTCTCTTTTTCTTCCTCCATCTTCCAAGTCCATAACATCTCTGCAAAGAGAGATCAACAGATCCGAACCTGGATTCTAGAGTTTGCAGAGCGAGGGAGTGAGAGAGAGAGAGAGAGAGAGCTGACAAATGGATAAAGCAAACATTCTATATTCTTCTAGCCCGAATCTTCCTTCGCAACAGTAATAGAAACCTCATTGTATGAAACATGGTATAGTTTCAGTCGCATTTTTAGCCACTGCTAGATGTTCTAACAGCCATTACAACCGTGTCTCAGGCACCGCGTGAGTTCTATGCAACTTGGCTACTGCCTAGCAATATGCCTCAATTCCTTTAAAACACGTATCCTGTCTGCGAACAGAATGAATAACATTTCCGGCTCCCCACCGACAGTCAACATACCCGTGGCAGATTCTGTGCCCACACAAATCCTCTTAGACATCAAAAGAATCTGCGCCTTCGAGAATAGAAGCATTTTACAACCGAAATACATTCCTACGCCAATCACAGCCGATCGAGGAAACCACTTTTCTTTCACAAGCTCAGAAATCTGTTGGCACACAGTTTCCTTAACCATATTCTTGAGAATCAACAGGTTGCAGTCATTCCAATGGCCCCAGTTGAGTCAGCTACTGCTGTAATGCTAGTGGAATTTATTCTGCAGTTAAGAATTAATTTTTGAAATTTCTTCTCCATATGCACTGTAACTGTCACGGACGGAGTGTCCGTCTGAGTTTTATCGAGAAGGCAAGGGCTACTGATGTCGCTTACAGAGAAGGTTCAAAGAAAAACCCTCAATCCGTGGCCAATGAGCAAGATGGTTGAAGTCGTTTCCAGGTCCGAGAATGGCAACGATTAATGCGGGTGAAATGCCCAAATGAATTTTTCCAGAGACCATTGCCATCACAATTGTTTAAGTCATGTCGCGTGATCGGCTTTGACCTGCTGAGAAGTGAATGAAGCACAGACGGAATTTGTCTCCCATCCCCTCAGGAAGCAAGAGAAAGAGTAAAGAGAGAGGAGAGAACATTGAGAAAAGAAGTTGGCAATGAGAATTCATTTAATGAATGGCTGAATCGGGCACCTAAGCACTCAAAAGGAAAATCGTTGGGGCAAAATAATGGCAGCAGAGAACTCTTGCCAGCACATTCAAGTTTACGAATACAACATATGCCTCCTCTACTTGCTCCCTCTCTTTGACTCTACCTCGTTGGCAATCTACCAGAAAGAGGAGAAAGAGGATATGTGGATTCTGCAAATTCTCGTCACTAAAAGATTCGACACTCCTATGATCGTTACGGAAATTTGGTCACTACAAAATCTCGTCATAAGCGAATATAATAATATGAGTTTATTCGATGTGGCTGGCTCAGCCCTTACGAAAATACAGTAGGCAAAGTTTCATTGGTGAACTCATGAAATAGGGTTCATTTAAATCCATAGCTTACAAATCTAAGCATAAGCTCATTTTGTCACTTGATTTTGGTCACTGACTGTTGGTCAAAAAAATTCTTTTCAATGTAGAAACGGCACTCGCCATGTTAACATGCTCTGTGCAATCATTGGTTCCAGCATTATTGTAACTGTTTTCGGCTACGAAAAACTGTTCTAATCAAAGTTAAGCGTGCAGTCGTGCAGGTGATGGCTTGTGTTCTGATGCTGCCATGAGCATATTGTAAGGACTAATGATTGATTATAGTAAGGTCGAAAGAACACATTTAAAATTACCAGTACGATTAACCAAACAGGATCCCACTGAATCCACGTTTCTTGTGCAATTTCACTTATCCAGCCAGCGTCCTAACGAGGCTTGCTTGCACTAGTATTTTCACCTAACCAAAACACGCCCGAATTATACTTTTTGCTTCAAGTTACAGTCTTAAGATAGCATGATTACTCCAAGAGAAAAGATATGGCAGCCAGAACTAATATTCATCATGCAAATTTCGTTTAATCTGCTTTTCATCGGTTGACTCGTCTCAATCTCGTACGTCATAATAGATATGCATAATATAAATTTCTATACATTTGGTATGTGCTCCCCAAATCTTTGTGGAGAGCGACATGTACATCCGTTACTGTGATATCGTTGGTGTGCCTTTTCTACAACAAGTATACAACCTTTACAAGGCCAATATAAACACAGACACGGTAACACTAGAGACATGGCAGTCATACAACCCCATCGCCAAAATTTTCTATGTGGAGCACACGAACATGGTTTATCGGCACACAAGACACCGCCGTCAGGTTCATGGTTTTTACCGCAATGGTAAAAAAGAGCTTTTACACAGCACAGGCACGTAGCATAGTCTAGTAGAGACTCCGGACCGCACTGTATACTTTTGGAGCAAATCCAATGAGACGGAAGGGGCCGTGGGGTCGCACAAGCTTCACATCGACATTTTCGGCAATATGGGCACACAATTGAGGTTTCGGCTGCTATGTTAGATTTATCTAATCCGTTTCCAGAATCTCCACCATCCAGATGTTCCTCTCCCAAAAGCGAACGCTTTGTTGGCTGCGAAGTTACCACTCCTAGTCCACTTTCATCATCGTAGCCGCCTCCACCCAGACCAATTCTATCACTACGGTTTGTATTTCTATTCTTGCTAGTTCTGCTATTTGTATTATTATTATTCACAAACTTATGTTTCGAATTTGTTGGAAGTCTCACTTGCTCAGCAGCTGTCAAACTTGAGTCAAATATTCTATGATTTTCGTTATGCTGACTGGTCCCACCAATATTCCCATGAGAGTTCGTATTTAAAGAGTTTGTTTGTCCCAAACTACTCACATTTACAGGCGAAATATTTTGATGGTTTTGTGGTAAAACAGGAGCACCCAAATACAAGTTTCTGTGTCGTTCCGACGTAGGTCGTGGCTGATCAATTGATATTGACCTAGCTGGAGGGGTTGGTGGAGTGTTCCGGTGATTATCCATCAAAACTCTTCCTGACGATTGTCCCGTGTTAGAAAAAGGACTACAACGACTTCCAACTCCAGCATGAACAGGAGCAAGTTGAGAACGGGATAGAGGTCGAACAAATACAGTCTGCTCGCTTCCGGTAGAAGAAACACCAATGAAATTGTCACTAACATTCGGACTGTTGGTAGAATTTCCATGAGCGGAGGAAGAACTGAACGCACTCCCTCCAAGTCTGGATGCGGTTCCAGGATATGTTCTCGTCGACGATGTATTGGAACGGCGGATAAAGCCATTATGGGCCATATTAAACTATTGTCGTCCTTGTAGCAAACTTGTCATTTAAACGATTAAAAATCACTCTTGCAAACGCACCACAAAGAATGCTGTGCCAATTTGGCACAGCATTCCCTTTTGAAAAAAAATTCCGTGCGTGGGTGGGTTCAACCGTTCGACGTACAAATCTTCTCCGATACATCAACACTGGGTCAGACCTGTATTAAATATAGCAGATTATTAGTAACATAAATACGTGGAAATCACACTATAAAAATTTCACTTTAACGATCCCCAAATGCTTCCACCAAGTAATTTTCTTCTTTCACCAATTCCCTTCCAACCACTTATTTTCCCAGAGAATCAATCAAACTTCCGATTTTACTTAGGGTAATTCATTCAGTAATAAATTTCTAACAGTTCCCCCAAACTGATTACAATTTTTTTCATTAAGGAGACCAATTTAAACATGCTGATTCCGAATCTGAAAACCGTTTTGGGCGAAAGCGCTTCCTTACAGCGTCAACTTTTGGCTTGTTCGCAAGGGCAAGGGGACTTGAATGGCAGGGTTAGAAATTTTAATGGATGTTGCTAAAACGTAGGTCACTCTCCACACTCAGGAAGTACGCTTGACACATTATTTTCAATGCCGTAAACCTGAGTTATTGAAGTAAGGTTAGGTAGAATATCCGAAGAGCTAGAAAGCTACCCGTAAAGTCATAGCTTCATTCAAACGTGAGCCCACTTGATATCATTGTTTCCACAGAGAAAAGATGGATTCAACGCAAGAAAGCGTTCAAGAGAATGTTACATCTGCCCGCATGTGAAATTCAACAGGTCGTTTATCCCACAAAGCTATCGTTCACGAATAGCTTCGAAACTAACTGACTATTAAGTTTTCAATTCGTATATTTAGTGCTTAAAATCCACAGCTATGCAGCACCTCGAAACTTTGACGATCCCTGAGGGATATTTAAGCTGTTGGAAACGGCAAAATATCTCATCTTGCCTTAGCTCTTCCACAATTAACAACTATCTTCTTTTTAGAAACACCCGCTGTTTTCAACGCTGCCGTTTAAATTCACTTGCGTACATACAACAACTTTAACTTCCGCTAGCGCCATTACGAAACGCTTCCGCGAAAAACGGTTTTCAGATTCAGAATCAGGGGGTCGAAATTGGCCGCCTGGCGACAACAAATTTTTCAAACTGCACTGGGGAAGCTGAGTGATTTTTTTTTTCGTTTTTCTTTGTGGCAACTATACCTGTAAATTTTGCTTGAGCGACTGCTGGAAAATCTTAAACAGTCTGTAAATCCACAGCGAAGAAATTTTTCGTATCACAAATTTTTCTTCACAAACCAGTATTTTCACTTTTCACAAATGTGTTTTACTTCGCGACACGGTGTCTTGAACTCCCGTTCGAGTCAGCTTGTGTAATGCGAGGAGTATAGTGTGGTATTCCGACCCCGACCTCAAGTCCATGGCAGAGAGAGAAGCTGAATGAATCGAACCGTATGTATGCCAAAGGAGAAGAGTGTGCTACAAGAGGCTGGTTCTTGCGTTCTTGGGCTGTGAGAGAACCATTGCAGTGGTCTATTATGGTCTCCTCTCAAATAGTCGCTGCAAGTTGCGGAGTGGAGGTAGCTAGCGCTTCAAAATGTGGGATGCCATTACGGCGTTCTGCTTCGAGTCGCCACCTTGCTCACATACCTACCTCATCTCCTATGCTCACTCACTCTCGGACAAAATAAAACTCTTTTCTTCATCTTTATGAATGGAAAGTCATCCCGCGCCGCTATCTCCTTATCACGGTCCTTCGTGAGGGAATCCTCCCCCCCCCTGCGAGACAGAGATTTCACATGCACTACATTGTATGCATACAGAGCGAGGAGTCGCAAGTTCTTTGAGTAGTACGCTTGTATGCCGATCTCGCATAACAGATGCACATCCTTCTTTTCACAATGGTGGTGTGGTGAATAAATGCTAACGTGGTTCGCAAAGTTACTAAACATGATTGAGAATCATTATGCACAGTGCACACATGGGACGACCTCGTTATAGCATATCCTTGATTATGCTCCCACACACATTCATATCTCTTTTTCACATTTTTCCTTCATCTACCCCTTTCTGGCCCAGCTTATGCGCTAAAATTCATGATAAGCTCGATAAGCTCCCTCTAACTTGTGCATTGTTCTCGCAGTCAGCATCCGCTCCTCATTCTCATCATACAAACTCATAAAGCATGCAGACAACCCTTTCATTCCGTCTCGTCCGTATGCTCATGCTGATAAAAACTTTGCCTCAACCCCTCAAAGAGCATTTCATTAAACTAAAAGGTAAACTCGGTGAATAATCGCGGGTGATTCGCAAAAGCATCCTTTGATTAGCTTGATGCAGTTGACCTGTTGAGTGCTGACAACGGAGGACGCTGTAGTACAAAATTGGCAACGATTTGTCAACTTTCCGGACTGACTTCAATAAAGGGGAGATTCTCAAGCGTATTTTACAACCGTTGCAATAATCTTTACCTAGTTTCTCAACATGATCCAATGCAGTCATGCCCACATCACATCTCGTAATGAGAGAACACTTTCATAGATCTGGTCGCAAGTCAAACAAACATTATGGAACGCGCAAGTAATATGCAAGTGCTTGCCCTTGCCGTATTGAGGAGTGTAGAAGCTGGCTCTGGTAGACCCAGTGCCTCGAAGACAAGTTTACTCCTTTGATCGATTCCTTGATAAAGGAAATGATTCCGTTCAATAGATTCTGATGAATCCTGCTGGGATTCTACACTTCTATACTCATTGTAAGTCCAAGTAGGCATCTCAGAGACTCAGAATGAACCGAACCGCAAACGGTAGTATAATCTGACCAGAGCAGCTTGTCCTTTTCCTTTATCAGGCTTCGCTCTCCACACGTCATCATGTGTTCGTGTCCTGCATTTCCGTAACCATATGCTCTGCGTTAGACTCTTGATTGAAGATGGTTTCTCAGGTGAAAAGAGTGAGCTTGCCAGATGTGCAGCGTGCTCACTTCAACGTCTGTACTTCCTGCACACAACAACGGAGTTATATTTACACTGCATACAGTACAGACAGCACCCCCGACCTCCCTCCCACCTGCTAGCATTTATGAATGAATGGGCGAGAAATGGACGAGAGAGAGAGATGCACTGACGGAGCAAAGGACGGATGCACGGAACAAGAGGCATAATCCCAAAATAATGTGTATTACTTGTCCCTCAAACGCCATTTACCTCATTACAGGATGCCGATCCTTCCTACGACCTTTCTACACTAGAGCGCATTGGAAATTTCATCTCTTCCTGCCTGCGCTGATTCATTTACAACTTGTCTATCCCATTCTATTCTGACTGCCTGAGTCTAGTCGTGTGAAAGCATTCCATTTCCGTGGCACTTACTTATCTCTTGAAACTTCTCTATATCAACTTAACTTGGTGGTTTCCTTCATTCAAAAATGGCTCAGCCTGCCAGCGCTATAAGAAATACATGGGAGTTTCCGATTTTTTTCAACCAGCTTCTTCTACCTGACACCCGCCTGCTAAGCTGGTGACGTCCGTATGCCGTACACCACACCTCGCTCTTTTACAAACCATAGTCGAATCCTTTGCTCCCACGCAGGCTCCTTCAGCAAAGGTCATCCATTTAAATTATAGGCCATCACCACTTCCGGAGCACATTGTTATTACGGATAAACAGTATCCAACATATATACTGCATCGTGCTCTTGCTCTGGCATCAGCTACAATATCCTAGGTCTGCTCTTGAGTATTTAAAAGCTTCGTTTTTTCATTCAAAATCATATTTAATGCCTTCTTTAAATATAGATAGATGTAAATTCTTTTGACTTTCCTGTTACATAATTTCAAACAATTTCTTCAGTTCTACCATTAACTGCCAGTCACTTTTCTGAAGATCTGATCGGAAGTAGTCCTTGCAAGCATCAATCGATTCACGTGTGATCTGCAACAAATAATTAAAACAAATTAGAATCCTATCCCGCATTCAGCCCCACAAACACGAGCTATCCACAACCATTTCGTAGCAGGTACAGTAATCTAGTCTCTGTCTCTATTGTTTCTGACAAGTCGTATGAGGATTTGTTCGTGTGACATCAATCATGATTGTACGACGATAGAAATCATGTATATTCAGCTCTAACATGCCTCAACCGTCTGAAATACAACGAAGCTCTACCTCATTACGCCTCATAGGCATCAGTCTTCAGTCTTGCACCGTTGATTCAACAGATCACACTGGCTAGCAAAACTCATTCAACGACCATTTCCTCAAGCCAACCGTGCATTCTATATCATCAACCGATCCCACGCATCTCGTAAACGTCTGCCGGAAATCCTTTTCCCGGAAATGTTCACTCAAAGTCTCACAGACTAGAGGAAACGGATAAATGTGCACCAAGGCCGTGCATCCAATTCAAACTTATTTAAGCACACAGAACCTCTCCCAGGACACAACTTGCCAGGGTAGCATCAGGAATAAATTTAAGCTTCAACCCATTTACTTCAACTGGAAGCTGTGTTACAGTGTCCTAGTCGGACATTTGTTGCTCAAATTCGCCTTGATAACTTCTGACTGAATGTTACATGCTTACAGTCGAGCGTGATTATTCAATTCACAAGATCAAAGTTGAAGATGAGTGCTAGCGAGCTCTACGCTGTAGCGTAGCTCATACTATCACTAATAAAATTCATCAAACTTTTACACGATAGAGTACCCGGATTCAACATGTACAACAATATCAAAGTAACATGCATAACTTCTAGATTATTTGTTCTAGAAGAGTTGTAATCAGTTAAAGAGCGAAAAAATGAAAAATACTGCGGCGTACCTTGGAAACTAGCATGTCAGTCGCTTCAAAATGCCTGCCCAATAATTTCGGAGTCTCTCCAGGTATGGGTTCTATTTTAATACAAACTTCCTGACCTTTTCTTGCGGATTCTTGAGGCTTATGATTTATTTCGATGCTCGTGACTCTCCCCAGATCAACGAACTGCGTTTCAAAAAACTCATGTTTAAGTAAACTGTCATTTTTTAGCAAAATACCACAAGATCTGGTAAATGTTATGCGCAAAGTTAGAAACTGGCACACGTACCTCTTTGCTCGGCACACATATCGGAGTTCCATCTCTGAGAATGCCTGCTTCCACCATAACACCGACCACGATTGGATCTCGCGTGTTAAAAATAAACTAGATCATATAAACAAAAATTTCGTGAGCACCGTTATTGTTGAAAACGTAATAGGTGCAGTCATGTGATCGATAATCTCATACACCTACTTCCCTAAGTATCGAGCACTTTAAGCGCGAAAGCATTATTGATAATGAGCAAATCCACAACAAACAATTTACAGCATACTTACCTGCGGCAATATTTTTAACTTGCATGGAAATACTGCCACGTGTTTGAATTGCTCTTTTTTCTTGGCTTTTAATTCATCTTGGTAAGCTGTGAACTGGTCGAAGAGATGGTAAATAATGTCCGCCTGTCAGAAATAAAGTAAAGAATGAAACAAACCCAGAATCATTGTTCAAACATTGCTACTTACACCATCGATGTGAAATATAAAACGTAAAATAAACTTACTCTAAAGATTCGCACACCTAAACTATCAGCAAGCTCTTGAGCATCACGTTCAACTTTGACATCGAACGCTAAGATGACAGCGAATCTGAAAAAAATAAAAAACAATGCGATGATATTAAGGGCAAATTTTTCTAGGGCAGGAAAAAACTTCAATGCGCTTACTGGCTGTCGTGCTCCAGCATGATGGAAGCTTTCATTACGTCCTTCTTTACCACAGGCCCAATACGGATTCCAGAATACTAAGAAATTCAGCCGTCATGTCAATGATTAGCACGGTCAGTTGAAATATCTCTTAAAATTCGAACAATATTAAAATATGTGAGAACCTTACGGGAATTTTAGATGTGCGCAAAAATTCTAGTAAAGCTTCTAATGAACCCAACGTAGAAGCCTGCACGTAAACTCCTCTTTCTTGCAACTTAATAGAGCTCAGTGCAGTTTTCAATTCTCTCGCCACTTCTTCCTTGCATAGTTCTATTTCGTCAGGGTGATATGCGACTACTGCATTCAGTCCCGCGATTGCTTTTTCCAAATCTTTGGCAGTAATTTTGACTCCTATTGCCCCTTCGATTTCCTTGTATTCAATATAGCTGTTCTGCAAAGTTCAAGAAAATGTTGCTAATTTATAGCACCTAGGTCATCAACTAATTTTCATATTAAAAAAGAACTAACGCTGATCTAACTTACTTTTACCCTCAGCTCTTTCATCGGCTGAGGAGTTAGCAATGATCGAATTTGTGTGACTATTGGCCCTTCAGTTCCGGCCAGGATAAGGGTTTCTCCTTCGCGTAATTTTCCATTTATTAATATCACATCAATAGTTGTTCCTAATCCCGAAATGGCTTTCACTTCCAGGACAGTGGCCTAACATAAGTTATACCAAAGTTGAAAAATATACCAAATCATATACGAGAACAGTAACTTTCTACAAGGAAGAAATTCGATGAGGTTCATGCGTTATTACCTGCAGTTCATCGGAAAACATCAGTCGCTTAGCAAGCATATTCTGTGAAAACTCAACAATCAGTGCCATTAAATTACCCATTCCATCTCCGGTAAGAGCACTCGTGGGTACCAAAGAAATATATGTCTTCGGGTCGGGATTTTGATCAAATAGTGCAGCATTCAGGCTCTAAAGTTTAAGAACCAGGAATTAAATACCCGTGATGAAGTAAACATAAAGCTTTTTTTAGTGATACTGACAACTTAAATCCAAACCTGCTCAGCAAATTGGACAATAACTTCTTTTGTGCGCTTCTCAAATTCTAGCAAGGTATTTTTGGGTTGAGTTTTAAGAACATCACGAATATCTTTCCTTGCACTTCCAGATTGCCAGTCGTAAAGCCTGTTTGATAAAAATATGGCTATACTGCTTCAGCTCTCAGTTTTGTATATTATACATTACACATTCACAAATGTTAACATGAAATATCTTCCTCAAAATTACCGATCAATCTTATTTAATGCAACCACAAAAGGAGTCTTCTTTGATTTGAGCAAATTAATAGATTCAAGAGTTTGGGGCTCCAGCCCGTGCATTATGTCCACTACCAAGATCGCTATATCGCAAAGAGAAGAACCTCTGGATCGCAAATTACTAAATGACTCGTGTCCAGGAGTGTCAATTATCAGTAATCCAGGTATCTTTAAGGTAATGTCAGTAAACTGCAACATAAATCATAACAAAATTATACCTCAAAAGATATTGTGTTCATAAAAGGAAAAATTGAAAAAATACCTAATATAGAACTTACTCCTTTGACCAACTTCGATTGCTCTCTAATGGCTTCTATAGGTACATTGGTGGCACCAATTTGTTGCGTTATACCTCCTGCTTCGCCATCTTGGACATTCGTCCGTCTTAACTTGTCTAATATTTTCGTCTTGCCAGTGTCGACATGCCCAAGTACGCATACAACTGGCGATCTCAACCTATTTAAACTCTTGTTCCTTTCATTTTCTTCCTTACGCTTAGCTATCCTTGTTTCGGCCTTTTCTTTCCTTCTCTCCTGCTCCTTTTTCCTTTCGGATTTAGCAACATCTTCCTCAGATTCTTCGGATTCCTCATCATCTTCATCTTCGCTACTATCTTCGGAATTACTATCTTCTTGAGTTTGATCGACCTGTTCTGTTTTTATTTCCATTGGCTCAGTTTCAACGTCAGGTTGGCTTTCAGACTTAGTGATATCTTCGTCGCTAGATTCCTCATCCCATGCCTCTTTGACCTTTTCTTCCTCAGCTTTAATCTCAGCTGCCAACCTTTCAGCTTCAGTTGCGTTTGTACTACCATCACTTTGAGATTTGGAAACTTCATCGGACGCAGATACTTCTTCAGTGCTTTGCTGCGATTGAAGCTTGTCTTTCTTGGGCCGTGCTCTGGTGCCAGGACGAAATTTCTTGTCGGCACCTTTTTCTGGCACTTCAAAACCTTGCAATTTCATCGCTTCTAAGGCGGCTAGAGCCTTTTTCTCTTTTTCAAGTTGAGCCTTAGTTTTGTAACGCCCCTCAGCCTTCAGTAAGTTAATTTTCTCCTTCTCCTTTTCCTTCTTTAATCGTTTCTTTTCTGCAGCCTGTTGAAGTTTCTCCAATCGGGCATTTTCCGCCTCTTCTTCTTGCCTCGCCTTCTCTTCAGCTTCTCTAAGTTGTCTTTCCTTCTCGGCTTGCAGAGCTTTGATCTCTTCGATCTTCTGCTTACTCAATCCTGGTTTTTTAGTTTTCGGCTTTTCCTCCACTTTCGGTTTTTCTTGAGCCGGTTTTTTCTTTTTCTTCTTTTTCTTCTCACTATCTTTCTCAGCAGCACCTCCATCATTTTCAACAGCTTTGTCAAAAACTTGTGGTTCCTCCATTTTTACGCCAAACGTTTTTCTTTATTCGTTATCTACAAGCACAACAAAGGGAATTACAGAATGGCAATACTGCAGTCTGGATCTGAAAAAAATTTAGTTTCAAAGATGCTCATCTATTTACAATGGCAATGACTTAAAAAAGTTACCCAAGTGTGACAGCTCGTTGTACGCCAAATTTCACAATTCGTTTTGGGTTGTTCTAGTTTTATGCTCCTGAGCAAATCTAAAGTAGAGCCTTTGCCACAGTTAACCCAATACTACACACACCGGTAGCACCGCACAACCGTCTTCCGCAAAACTTTGCAAAAGATCATCCAAAATCTGTGAGCCAGGGAAAGAAGCGGTTCTACTCGGAGCTAGTGCAGAATTTGCAATTTGCACCGTATGCTAAAACTCAGGATCCCTTTCACTCTCATCTACGTTAAAAAACGACAAAGCAATAATTTGTAAACGCGCATAGCCAAACGACAAAATCATCCGGCGAATCACAACACAGAGACTGGGTAATTGCATCATATGCTAAAAAGACCAAAACGTCTGAAAGCAGCCTTTCACGACTACATATGGTTCCACATGCGTATACATAAATACATACGTACAGGCACCGCAAGGTGGTTGATTTTGAGAAGTGAGCGGGAAATCGTTTCGCTGACTTTTATATTTTATCGATGGTTCACTCTATTTAAATAGCGTATAAAAAACGTAAAGATCGTAAATCTTTGCTTTCAAAATATGGACAATTAGCCGGCTCTGCAGCGTAAATAATAACTGCGGATACGGCTCTACCGTAGTAACAGAAGTAGATTACGTCTGCATCGTTAAGACATGCTTTATTGCACTTACAGCAATTCAGGCTCTGCACATGGGCCGCCATATGAAGACATTTGACTTAAGCACCAATCTTTTGGGGAACAAGGTACATATCTTTAAAAGTTCATTATACTTACACCCTGTTTTACTTGCTCTAAAAACAAAAGTAGCCTGAAATCCACAAGGTTTCATATTTCTAGAGCACTTGGAGTTGCGGAATGAACCCAGATTCATTAAAAATATGATCATGTGGTTACATGTTCACGGCAGGAATTATTGATTCTCAGAAGTTCAGCTTATGCTATCTTCTTGATTCGCTCTGTTTAGAGACAGAGTTTGGTGCAAAGGTAAATAGAGAGATGATTTTGTCGGCTGCGGTGCCTGGATTCGCTACGCCGGCTCTCACTTCTTCAACGAGATTGTTAGTTAAATCCTGAACGCGCGCATCGCGCTTTATAAGATCTTGGATTCCGTCTTGTACATGTGTCCACATCCAGATGATACGCTGGGTCGCTCTTTTGTCGAAAAATGAGGTTTTACCCACCACTTCCCGAAAATCATTTACCGTTTTCCAGAATTCGTCTAACCCGACCTTGGTCTTAGCCGACACTTGTAGCACCTAGGACACAGTGAAATTGTCACTCAAGTTACTCTATTTTTATACACATACACTCATGTATGCAAAAGAAAATTCAAACTCATTAAGTTACACAGTTTACCTTCGTCTTCCAACTGGCATTTGTAGGCCTCATAAACTTAAGAGCTGCCGTATATTCATATCGAGTCCTGTGAGCCGCCGGTAGAAGGTCACCGTCAGCTTTGGTGACCACCAACAAGTCTGCTTTTTCTACGATACCCTTTTTGACTCCCTGCAACTCGTCTCCACCACCAGGCGGTAGCAGAAGTACAAAAATGTCAACCATGTTTGAGACCGCATATTCAGACTGTCCTACACCTGCAAAGGAAATACAATTCATGAAAACTAATCCGCGCCAATACGAAATTACTATAGGAGCAAGCCGATTGGTACACTCCCAACGAAATAATTAGCACTTACCGACAGTTTCTACAATTACAAGATCATATCCGGCGGCTTCACACAAGACAATAGCTTCATTAGTAGACCTTGTAACTCCCCCTAAACAACCTCGGGCAGGAGATGGTCGAATGTAAGCATTAGGATCTCTGGTCAACTCCGGCATTCGCGTTTTATCTCCAAGCAACGAGCCTCCAGTAGTAGAAGATGATGGATCCACGGCCAGCACTGCCACTTTATGTCCCAGTTCGGTCAAAAACTTGCCAAACTTTTCTATAAAAGTTGATTTTCCAGCTCCTGGAGGTCCTGAAATTCCTGCAACAACAGAGACACCAAACTTGAAGAGAGAACAATGCAACGGTGTATAGGGTCTGAAACAAAAAATCTGCAGCATTCAGAACAGTCATTTCTATTTCACTCACACAAGAAGTGCTCAGGGTCAATACCTATTCGGTAACTAGAATACTTCTGATCCTTCATAACCTTGTTGAGCAGTTCTGCGGCAATTTTCTTCTTCTCTTCATTTTCGGTTTCCACCAAAGTAATTGCAGCCGCAAGCGAAGCTCTTTCACCTCGCAAAAGTCCATTATACAACTCAAGTGCATTGAGTCCACGTCGTATTCTTACGGCCGGCTGATTACTTGACAAGTACCGGACACAGGCATGGTCACGTCGAAAACACGCAGTATACACTCTGCCCAGCAGCATGATCACAAGTAATATTTCTGGTTATTTGATAGAAACATAAAATATCACACTAGGGTTCCTCTCCGAATGTCATCGAAGTTTCAGCACGCGCCGGTTGCAATATTTTTTATCGACCAAGTTCTACCTTACTGTTTAACAGCTGAACCGAGAAGGCTCAAAACCTCAAAGCTGACTAGAATCATTTTCCGTACGATCTGGTGAGGACGAAGGCAAGTTTTTCACCTGTTCTAGGCAAACCTCCGTGTTCCTTTGCACTGAGTACACAGTAAAATTTCACACTGCAATTTTTTGCGATGTTTCATAACCAAAATTCCCATATTCTAAAAAACTGCAACAATGACGCCATTCGGTATCTACTGGCTTATTTTCTTCTTGAGCATCACGGAAGACAAATTGTTGTACACAGTATAAACAGGATAAGCGCTACAGCGCAATGATTTCGCGAATTCCAGTATTCGCGGTTTTCCATTTGATTCGTGAAACAATCCTGCTCATCTGCAGAGAATAAACAAGATCATTTTTCTCTCCCCATGCACTATACACAGGAGCAGAATAAAGATCACAGTATAGATTTTCTATGAAAATCTTCTTCAAAGACTATAAAGCCCTAGTGCACAATCACAAAATCCTCAAATGTAAAGCTCCAAGGAGTAGACCTGGTGTATAACATCAGATCACATAATAAGAAGAGAGATCCAATTGGCCTTCCTTCATGCGGGATGAGGCACATATGTGAACTGGGCGAACGACGAGAGTGATATGATCCTCATCCTCTTCGCCCTTCTATTGTTCTCGATGCATTCAGTCAGCTGTAGTGCGTGTTGTGCGTCAAAACAGTGCGTGAATGCACTTACGCATACACAGCGTAAAAGTATAACAGGACGTGATGTGCGTAGAGTGGGACAGGCCAAAAAAGGAAGGGGGTGGAATGCGTGAAACCCTATACAGTACTCTGGTTCCTGCAGCCCTCAAAGCATGTAGCAAAACAGGCAGTCCGTTATATCGAGATGGAGGAGGCAGCTCTTCACAAGGAGTTGGGCAGGGAGGAAGGGAACAGAGATTTACCCCAAGTTTTACGGCACGCACTACAGTGCACTCACACACAAACACACGCACTGGACTGACGCACTTTCAGAGGACTCATTCTTCTCTTTTCGTCTATTCCACTCATTCATGTGTTAAAAAAATAGTCAAAAATGTGAACTTTTCTTCATCTCTCTGTCGTGAAGTGACTGAAACAATTAAAATTTCCATCTATTTTAGGTGGCATTTTGGTGACGGTGGTGATATTTGTGTTCAGTGACAATAATGTTAATATAATCTCTGCGCTCGTTAAAAGAAGAGCGAATACATTTACATTTAGTCGTGTCTGTATTATAGTGCAATGAGAACCCCAACTTTGCAGCGCATGTTGTAGGCCAAGGAAAGCCAGAAACAGGGAGAGAATATACCGTATATGTAATGTAGACAACACCTACATCATCCTTCTCTGCGGGTAAATCCTGTTTACATTACTTGTCTTAATGTAATTTTTCCTTCCATTATGATTAACTCATCTCATCGATTGATCCGCTTCGATCTTTGCATATGCGATGATTTGTCGCTTCACATTCTGAACCTGAGTCGGTGCTTTACTGTTGTCTTGCAATGCCATA